>PVIR01008596.1:0-56143 GCA_004026965.1 Petromus typicus
GCTGAGGAGTCTTCAATGGAGACCAAAAGGGTTGCACCAGAAAGCCCAGAGGCCAGTGCTAGAGGCCAAAGAGTCTGATGAGAACCAAGAGAAAATGTACAGGTGAAGGCAAAGACCAGAGCTCCTCCAACAAGAACAGTAGCCAAAAGACCAGCAGCCTCTGATGTTCTGACTGGAGGAGGCAGGCAGGAGATGCTGTCTGAATGTCTGGTTCCTACCATATGTGAACTACAGCAGAGGCCCAGGATTCTGGAGTAAGGCTCTTCCAAAGCAAATCAGCAACAGACCTTCACTTCCTGTTCTTTTATTTCTGTTCGGACAACAATCTTTGAGTGAGTCTTCCATGACCAGAACCATGCTGATTCAATTCACCAGGACTTTTCCACTGAAAATGACCCTTGGCTAATCTCTATATGCTTTTACCAGACCTTGAAATCCTTGGGCTTTTTGGCTGTGTAAGAGAAAGTAAGTTTATGCAGTAATATATTAACATTAATGATAGCAGGATAATTACTTCTTAGAAGATTTAGTCAAAATGGTACTCTATTTAAGAAAAAAGTAAATTTTGTTGTCATAAAGCTGTAAGTTTAATTTGTGGATCAAGGAGAGGAGAAATGAGCTCTCTTAGGAATCTTATAATTCTTCATTTCCAGAAAAATGAGAACTAATCTTTTTCTGATTATAGATATAAGAAGTAGCTCTGTAAATTTCACTAGATCACCTTCAGTGAAGTTGATTGGACCCTCCCATCTCTGGAACATTAATATTTCTAATGACGAAAGCATTCATCTCTAAATACATCTTTTCCTGAGAAACTATAACCCCACTATTTGTCTTAGTTTGAGCTCCTCCTAGAAGCAAAGCCAGGGCAAGTTTACGAGTGGTGGTGGTTTATTTTAAAGATAATCCTGTGGAGTAAAATTTAGGTGATAAAGAAAGTGCATGGTGAGTGCAACGCTTAAACCATTAAAAGTTGTGTTGAGTAGCTGCTGACAAGTCAGCTGTGTCCTGTAGGCAAATCTCTGAGGATCAGTGGAGACTCAGTACTGACCTGACAAAGGGATTCAGAGCCATTTTCCTACCAGTTCCCTTCTGGCTCAGGGTTTCCACTCAGTGTACAATGTCCCTTTGAACTTCTATGTTGCATTTGCTGGGTTTAGACAAACACGTCAAGAAGGACACTCTGTGTTAGATTCAGGGGCGCCGAGGGAACTGTCCATCATACCAGTGCTGAAATAAAATGGCTTAAGAGTAGTGACAGTTTGGATTGCGTGGATTACTGGCATAGACCATACAGTTTTCCCCCACCCACCCACCCAAATACACAAAAACAGTAAAAACAACTCATTCAATGAATATATCCGATTAATAAAATAACTTACTAAAGCTTGTAAGAAATATTTCAGGAAATTGGAAAAGATAATAAATATATAGGTAGATATTTTCTGTGACCATTCAGCTGTAATCAAAGATAAAGTTAACTTTTCTCAAACAATCTTTCCAACAACCTTCTAGCAGAAATTCTGGTGACTTCAAGTTGTTACATCCAGACACTTTACTCCAAATACCTTGTTTAAAATTTGCCTTAATAATAACTGAGCAAATGTTGGACTGCTTTCTAGAATAGTAAAACAAGGCATTTCACAGTCAAACTGAAAAAAAGGTTTAAGCTTCACAAGTAAAAGGCCTATGTCCAGTTCACAAAAACAACTCTCTGTACAGCCTTAAGTTACTCTCTTTGTGTTATTTTCTTGTCTATTATTTGACTAAATGGCCTCCAGAATTATTCTGCCCCAAATAGTCACTGAGTTTATGGCCAAACTGCCAAAATTAAGAGCACTATAAAAGAACATTATTAAGAGAGGTGAGCTGTGGCACATTTCTACTTTCAAACACTCAGGAGGCTGAGACAGAAAGCTCACTGTGAGTTGTAGGTCAATTTGAGATATAGAGTGAGTTTACAGCAAAACAGAACTGCACAGTGAGATCTTGTCTCAAAAAGTCAGAGAGAGAGACATAGATGGAGACAGACAGATAGACAGACAGACAAATGAGGAAAGTGGTAGGAATGTAGTTCACTATCAGTTTTGCTTTATGCTGTGTAAAAAAAATCTATCAAAAGATCTAGCATTTTAAAACAAAAGACATACATTATTTTGACATGATTTTGTTCATTAACTGAATGCATTTTTCTATCCAGGTTAGATTACATGGAACTGAATCATCTGGATCGGGGTCAACAAAACTTTTCTGTAAAAGGATTTATGGAGCATCAATTTCTTTTGCAGCAACTCAGCTCTGCAGTTATAAAACAAAAGCAGCAATAGAAACATACATAAATCCACAAGTATAATTGCATCTCAATGAAACTTTATTTTTATAAATAATAGTACCACCATCAGGCTACCATTTGTCAACCTGTGGTCTAGTGTGGTGTAATTTAAAAGGCCACCTGCTTAGCTCAGTATCACCAAGCTGCTCCAGTTCTTTCCCATGGGTACAACAGTCTGAGATTCTCCATGAGGGCAGCCTAGGTTTGTTCCCATGATGCACATGGAGTTCCACATGCAGCAGGATTACAAGATCTACAGTACAGCATTTTTCAGTCATAATACTTGTGACATATTTGGCTTACTGGCCAATGGAATGTGGGCAAGTTCTGAATTTTAAAATAAACAAATAAAACCTATTCATTGACAAGAAGAGTTGGAAAAGTCAAAATATAAAGGAGTATGCCTACAGAGCTCAAGGAAATATGGAGCCATTTTGCAATATGCCACAGGGAAACCTGTGAAAGTTTCCTGGCACCAAAACCAAATTTCTAGTCATTTAGATTTACCTAACGCTGAGACTATTAGATAGATAAGGGCTTGAGATGACAGAAAATACATCTTATTTCTCTTTGGAAAATAACTTTAATGTGATTATTTAAGGTTCTACACAGAAAGACATATTACCACCTGGGAAATTTTCTGACAATGTAAAACTATAATTTTTAAGTTAGTAAAGGTTAGACTACTAAAGAGTGGGTTAAAAATCTTTTTAAATAGGATATACTTTGCTCATTTTTATATAAAAGAGATGTCTGCAGCCTACAGCAGTGGTAAGACTACATTTATCACTGGAGACTAAACATACACACCTCCGTCCATCATTTTCACTCCGGTGTGAAATCTGTCCTCCGGGCACCTGAAATCTGCAGTGATAGAAGAAGTAATCACTACAGAAGTTGACTGAGGTGTTATTTTTTTTCTAGCAAAAGCCATCTAATACAATGGTCTAAGAAAATGGAAAATCCTTCCTGGAAGTGAAAGGTGAAATTCTTCTCGGACATTACAAACACATAGAAACAAAAGTAAAAATATTTTGGGTTGTTGGTATAAAATGTGGATTATAATGTCATCTGATGTTGTATTTGGTATTAAGGATTACTTTTAATAATTGCTTTTGTACAAATGCAGATCATCAATTGACAGCAACTGAGAAATATCAAGATGTACAAAATTGAAAGACACCTGTAACAAAGCCAAAGCTTCCCCTATGTGATTTTATTTATATTCTGAAGATTAGCCTTGAAGAAAGAAAACTGTCCTCTACCTACCTGATAATTTTCTGCAGGGGAAAAATAATCTTTCAGATAAAACAATTACAGAAGAAGCGATTAACATTCCCAAGCATGAAAAGAAAAATGTGAATGATTTTATAGATCATCTACCAGGATGAGGTCAGGGAAGACAATTATCTTGTTGCTCAGAATAGTGGTTCTTAAAATGCAGTCCAGACCAATAGCATCATTGTCCTCTGGGAACTTATTAGAAATAAGATTATCCAGTCCATCCCTCATCCAATGAAACATGCTCAGCAGAGGTGGGTCAAAAAATCTGCTTTACAAGGGGGTTCTGACCCATGGAAAAAATTGAGAATAAGGTATTAGAGGTGAAAAAATATAATTATTCTCTTGAGAGAGACATACTTGAAATCAACTATGTCTGATTATTTTGAACTATTTCAGCAATCTTCGTAGATCATTAGATATTCAATCAGAAATTTTTAGTTAGAAGAACACGACTTGACCACTGAAGAAGCTTGACTGGAAAACCACCATGATTTAAATATGTCCTCTCATTTTTTGATTCACATTATGCAAGGTTATTCTCATCAAGGAAGAATTAGCAAAATAAACAACATGAAGATCTTGAAGTGAGATAAATTTCATTCCATAATTTTAAGAGGTATGTACTTTCTGTGACTCCATAGGCTTAACCTAGAAGAGAAGACTTAAATAATTATCTCATTGTAACTTTCAAAACAAAAAAAATCACATAATTGAAGCCTAACAAGTGAGCACACACTCCTGTAACACACACACACACACACACACACACACACACACACACACAAATTTATTCTTTCCAAGAAAAAAATGGAAAGTAAACATTTGAAATGTCAGTAAGAAAGGGAAATAAGTTAAACTAGATGAAAGCATAAGTGAGTCAAATTTCATATAAAATGGTGGCTGGAGCACAGGAAGTCAGCGGTGACTTGGGCCCACTCACCTCAACTCTGGGGGTGTTGGCCTCCCTGGAGAGACTGGACAAAGAGCAGATTGGAAAGGCAGTGAGAGACTTGTTGGTACATTTTATGTCCAGGTAGAATAATAATGAATTGCTTTCAAATGAGATGAAAATTTATTTTAATGGTAGAATTATGATAAATTCTGGAAAAAAGAACTGAGGGTCATATTATCCTTGACTCATAGTATTTAATCTGCTTTGTCAGAAATTTGTTTATTTACCAAGGATCAACTCCAGCCAACCGAATAAACTATGTTTCACAAGCATGGAAGTCATGTGATCTCTTGAAGTATTCCTTTCTGAACTGATGGAAGAATTAGGTGGCTTTTTCCTTGCACAATAGAAGATGTTTCTATCAAAAGTAGAAAGTTCTGGTATCTGTAAAGCTTCTGGCCAAGAATTTATAGAAAGACATCACATTGCTATATGTATCAATCATGTAACTATTGTAGGAGCCACTGGTGTTCCAGAGAAGAGACTATTTTGCTAGCCTAAAAGATGTGCTATGAGGAGGTGTAAAAAGTCTAACATGAGGTCCTGTATCTGCCAAATTTCCCAACTTCCTTGTTAGGGAGAGATTTACTCCCAGCTACAGCCTTAAATTACCTTCAGGCTACCAACAACAACAAAAAAATGACTTTAAGACTGATTGAACTAAAGGCCATAGTTTTAACCCTTCCTGAGCCACAGAAAGAAAAAGAAAAATTGTATTCGGATATATCACAAAAACCAGGACGAGATGAGCTGCTTCGACTGGCATATGAGATTCCTGACATGTGAGCTAATGACAACCCAACTGGTATAAACTGTAAATCAAGCACAGGTGATAATAGATCTAACCAGGAAGCATCTCCGCCTTCATTCACCAATACTCTCTCTCCCAGGGAAGCCATATCAGACATTCAAGGGCGTCTAAAGCAGCTCTTAGAACATAAAATCTTGGCTAGATGCCAGTCATCCTGGAACACCCTACTCCTACTATTACATCAGCCAGGGACAAATGAATATAATCCGATCCTACCCATGGGACTTATTCCAGGCAGCGCTGCCTTTTTATCTGCTTAGATTTAAAGGAAACCTTTTTCTGTGTATGTGTCATGCCAGCCAGCCAGCCCATCTTATATTTCAGTGGGAGGGTCCTGTCACAGGTACAAGGCACAGCTAACCCAGACTAGGCTTCCTCATGAGTTCAAAACCCTCCTACAATCTTTAGAGTCCACAGCCACTGGCTTCAGTTTTCATCACACCAGGAGTCAGTTACACCCTGCTGCAGCTTGAGCATAGCCTCCTCTGGCCGACCCAACCCAGGGGAAGTATTATGAAAAACCAACGCCTCTTTTATTTGCTTTGGAGGATAAGTAACAAGATATCCCCCCCCAAAAAAAACAAAACAAAAAAAACCCCACAAATTTTTCAACAAGAAGACAAATATTTAAGCTTCACAGTGATGGAAAGAATGACAGCAGACTGTCTGTGCCCTCCTAACCCCAACCATCCAGTACCAAATAAGAGAATTTCTGGAGACAGTGGGACTCTGCCCTTTCTGGCATTTACGACTAAGCCACAAAAGGTGGAAGAGCCCCTTCCTTCACTTAGAAATTGATAAGGAAAAACTGTCTAAAGAGATTTAAAAAAAAAAAAAAACTTAGAAACTGATCAGGAGAAAACATCTAAAGAGATTGAAAAAAAAAAAAAGAAGCCATGACTCAGCCCTCAGCCTTAGAATTGCCAAATAGAATCAAGGCTTTCTAAATAACAACAGCAAAGTGGCTATAGGAGTCTCAACTCAAGTCACAGGATCCTGCTGTTTCCCAGTGGCCTATCTGTTAAAACTGTTAGACTCTGTGCCCTAGGATGGTCTTTATGCTTCAGGACAGTACCTCCTACTGCCTCACTGATACAAGAAACTGACAAGCTGACTTGAGACAGCAACTGATCATTCAAGTCCTTATACCCAGTCATGACCTTGATGGATCAGAAAGGGTATCATTGATTATCAAACTCAAGAATGGCTTGGTATCAAGGGTTCCTATGTAAAAATCTCCATATAATTCTTGAGACAACACTCTTTTATGGGGGGAGGGGGAACAGTGTCTCACTTTGTAATTCAGATTGGCTCCGAGCTCACTATGTAGCCCAGGTGAGCCTCAAACCCACAGCAATCCTGCCTCTGCCACCCGAGTGCTGGCATTACAGGTGTGAGTGACCACGCCCGGCACTGTGTTATGGCTGCTGGGAACTGAGCTCAGGACCTTGCATGTCAGATGCTGGAACCACTGAGCTAAATTTCTGACCTGACAATGAACACTCTTAATCCAGCTTCTTTGGTCCCAGTCAGTGTGGGCACCCTCCTTCATGACAATGTGGAAATGATGGAAAAGCTATTCTCCAGCTTGGGAGATCTCATGTCTCACCCTCTCAGAGATTCAAATGCTCGAGTAGTTCATTAAATGAATGAAAACTGACTTCACTCATTGTGAGCAGAACAGCCCAGGTGGGGAATGTCCGTAACAAAAAGCTGATCCACACACATGGAAATGAACTAAATTCTCCAATTAATAGCCACAGAATGTCTGAATTTGTTCTTTTAAAAAGACTAGATTTATGCCTTCCACAAGAGACTTACTTCACATTTAAGGACATATACAGATTGAAGTGAAAGAGTATAACAAAATTTCCCATGCAAGCAGCAACCAAAAGTGAGTAGAAGTATCCATTTACATTAAAAAAGTACAATTCAAGTCAAAACGTGTTGAAAAAGATAAAGTTATTATAAAATGACAAATCCATTCAGCAGGAAAATATTACTATTTAAATATGTATGTACTTAATATCAGAATATTTAATGCATAAAAGAAATATTTATAGACTCAAAGGGAAAAGTAACAATGGAAAAATTTAATCCTTGATGGGCATAGATTAAAATTTCTAAACTATTAGCAAACTAATTCAAAATCACATTACATGTAGCAGTAGTAGTAATTATATAGGGTTTATTTTGTGATGGAAGGTTCAACAGGTACAAATCAATCAAAGTGATATATTGCACTAACAGAACCAAAAATAAAAATGATGTAATCATCTCAATAGATTCATACAAATTTTTGCCAAAATTTAATATTTTTTCATGATAAGAAATTGTCATAAAGTATCTAAAGAAAAACATGCCACAATAAAATCTGTGCTAAAAATCCCACAGCTAGCTTGTATTTAACAGTGAAAAACTGAAATCTTTATCTCTATGACCCAAAAGAACTCAAGGATGGCTTTCTCAACACTTCTATTTAGCAAAATAGTAAAATTTCCATCCACAACAATAAGGCAAGAGAAATAAATAAAGTGCATCTAAGTTAGAAATAGAAGAATATTTTGACTTGCAAATGACACGGTCATGCCTGTAGAATACCTTAAATACTCCATGAAAAAGAAAGTGAAAGTCCAAAGATTGTCTTCAGTAGATGGTGTTAGGAAAACTGAACATTATATGCACGCCAAAAAAAATTGGCTTTTACATTACACCACAGAAATGAACTCAAACTAGAATAAAGACTCAAATTTAAGAGCTAAAATCACAAAACAATAGAAGAAAACATAGAGGAAAAAGCTTTTGACTTGACAGAATTTACTGGACATGGCAACAAAACCACAAGCCATAAAAGAAAAAAAAAAAAAAAGACAAACTAAAGAGATCTGAATCATAAAGGAAATAGTCTAAAAAATGAAACGGCAGTCTATAGAATGAAAGAAAATATCTGCAAATCATATGTCTGGTAAGGAGTTAGCATTCAAAATATATAAACTACTCAAGAGCAGGAAGCCAAGGAAGCTTATTCACCAGTGGGAAAAGAGCCTGAAAAGACATTTCCTAAAGGAAGACATACAAATGTCCACAGGTATAGGAAAGTGGGCTTCACATCACTAAGCAACATAGAAATGCAAATCAAATTACCATATAGTGAGATATCATCACTGTACAACTGTTAGCATAGCTATTATTTTTTTAAAAGATAGTGCTGTTGAAGATATGGAGAAGAGGGAATCTTTGTACACTATGGAATGGGAATGTAGATTGGTCTAAATAATATGAGGCATTTTCCCAAAAAGCTAAAACTACAGTTCTCGTATGAGGTGGCAATTCTACTCTTGGGTGTACATCCAAAAGGAACTGAAATCGCAATCTCAAAGAACTACCTGATCTTCCAAGCTCCCTGCAACATAATTCACAATGCTTAAGATACAGTAACAAATTCAGTGTTGATCCAGATGAACGAGTAAAGAAAACGTGCTGTGTGCATACAATGACATATGGGTGTTGGCATTTTTAACAACATAGACGACCATGGAGGATATTAGGCTAAGTTCAGTAAGCCAGACACAGAGAGACGAACAGCACATGAGCCCACTCACATTAGGAATCTACATAGTCAAACTTGTACAAGCAGAGAAAGTAATTACCAGGGCCCCGGGGAACTTTGTCAGACAACACAAAGCTCCAGATCTGCAAGAGAAGTAAATCCTAAGGATCTGCCATGCAACATGGCGGCTAAGTTAGGAAAATTGTGTTATTACTTGAAACTTTACTGAGACTATTCCTGAGACAACAGAAGGAAGGAGGTATGAAGAGGAACAAGGGGAGGAAAGAGAGAAGAGGGCGAAAGAGGGGAAGAAGGGGTAAGAGGAGAGAGAATGATTGATATTTATAACCAAATGTACAATATACATGAACTTTACGTCATATACACCATAGCTTTATGTCAAACATACCTAAATAAAATTTTGTTTTAATGACAAAATATTTCAGCCTATTTCAGGCTAACATTTCTAACAGGAATTCTCTAGGGTCCACTCCATTTTTATCTAGTTCCTACTGCATTATAGAAATTATTTTTCCCCAGTTTCCTTCAATAATTTGTTCTATCTTAATAGCTGACTTCTTAATGAAACCTAATTTTTATTCAACATCTGATGGAAATTAAATCTAAATTGTCCTTGTTTGATTATGTAGATATACGATATATAGATATATAGCACAATTCCTGTTTCCAAATAGTGCCCATGCATCTTATAAACCAAAAAGATAAATTTCTCCAACTTCTAAAGCATCTATACAAAGGTGATTTCCAATATGAATGTATTTCCTATAAAAATAGAATTATTTAAGTCTTTATGAGTTGATTTAAGTCAAATGAAATCCTTCTTGAGTGAAATACTTAATATTTCTCCTTCAAATGGATTTAATTATCTATGTTGTTATTTATGACTTTCTTAAAGTATCCATTTAAAGATGAACATTCAAAAACATTATAGGCTAGGGATTTAGCTCAATGGTTCCAGAGCTTGCCTTGGAAGTGCAAGGGTCCGGGTTCCATCCTTGATAATTGCATACAACAAAAACCAGGCATGGAGACTCACACTCAGCAGCAATCAGTACCATATACCACAGTGCCGGGTGTGGTGGCTCACGCCTGTAATCCCAGCATGCAGCAGGCAGAGGCAGGAGGATTGCTGTGAGTTTGAGGCTGAGCTCAGGACCAGCCTGAACTACAAAGTGAGAGCCTATCTCAAAAAAAACTATTAAAAAAATTATAAAATTATAAATCCAAAAACAAAACTTTATTTGAATTCATCTCAGAAGGGAGCTGCTTCCCACTCACTGGCGCCATTGGAATGTGTAGTTGCTCTTTACTCTAAACCCTGACTCTGTTTTTCAGCAACATTAGAATAGAAGACACTAAATCATCTTCCCAGAAAAAAGGCAGCTTCATCCTTATAATTTCAAGCCCAATCTTTTTCAATGAAAAAACACTCTACTTTTACATACAGTTTATGATTACTCCTGGAAAGATGGAAAAAATAAAGTAGCAAAAGATTATTTCTTCTTAGACTATTGTTCCCTCTACTTATTCCACTAAATGTACAGGAAATGTAAGAACTCTAAGAAGCAGTCATCAACCACGCTTGCACAGGGATTTGTCTAATTTATCCTTAAAAATAATATCCCTAGGGTATTTTCTGTTTTGCTCACAATCAGGGTCCCAATAAAATGCGATTTAATTTTTGAAGGTTTACTGAGTTAAAAAATGTGTTTACCATTGTCACACTACCTAATAAATTTCCTAGTAAAAATTTACCTAGTAAATGTTCTCTACGTACTACCTATTCACTGAATACCAAATAGTGTGAGATCTCCTATAGAGTCTTTAAGTCTGATCATTGTCTAATTTTTTCTACAACTCTCTCAAGCATAGGAAATGAAAAGGTGTTGGGCCACTCGTCCTGAGTCACATGGGCTTATAGAATCATTTGCAAAGTTCCAGGGTGGTTTTTATACGTTATTAGGGAATCCACCATCCTTTCCCATCAAATTCAAGGAAGATAATTCATGGAAAACAATACTCGTAAAAGAACACACAGCTGGGTTCATGCAGGTAAGATGTTATCTGGTTCTTCAATGGACAAACATTACCTCACCCAGAAGCACAGAACTGTGTTACAGCATTAATCAATGTGTGATATTTACTGAAAGAAATTTTGAGGTAATGAAGGAAAACAGGGAGTTTTCTCTCCAGTTTCTGCCTCCTGCACACAGACACACAGACAGACAGACACACACACACATACACACACACACACACACACACATACACACACACCTCAATCGCAGAGAAGTTAGCAGTAACTTGTTAACTTTCTCTTCCATTATCGTGGCAGCTACATTTCCACTTTCTTTTGCATGCTGTTTTCAACATTTCCCTAATTATGCTTCGAGAGAGTCGAGAGGAAAGAGATTTTGGTTGAGGAGTGTATCTGTTTGAACTGTACTATAATTTGCCTGTGGCAATGACATTTCTATTTGCCAGAAAAGCAGTTAGGCAATAGGATTGCTGTGGCGGCATAAATTTATGCAAACCTATATAATTGCTGATGACGGAGGGAAGATAATTGAACTTAATATTTGATGAGAAAGAGAAAAATTATGATCCCTTCTCATTTCCAATATGCAGAGTTCCCAGTTAATAGTCTTTGAAGCTGAATGCCACAATCACATAAGAAAAAATAATAATGGTGAATCTCTTTAGGAATTATAAATTAGCTGCAGGATAACTGAAACCAGGTAAAGCTGCCCAAGAGTTGTCAAGAGAATTCAGTCTGGTCAAAAACAGAACACACAGAATGTCTCTAAATCACATCCTAGAAGACACGGCCATGGTTGCAGGGTGTGGATGGTGACGGGATGGGACATAAGCAGGGGACAGCCATGGGCAATAGCAGGGGCAGTGCGGGCATAGGGAGCACAGAAGGCCACTCATTTCAGTTAATCCTCCCTGGCCAGGATCCCAGGATGTGCACCTGGCTTCCAGGCTTCAGATGGTCCAGAATCGACTTGGCCAGTGAACAGGTAGTTGTGTCATGTGGAGACCAGACTGTCCTTGGCTTCAATGTATAGTTTGCTGCCCGATTCCTGCTGCTGCTATTTCAGTCAGAGGAGTCTTTAGTAGGAGCAAATTCTCACCTCCCAAATAAACTCCATTTTCTACTGAACTCCCTACACCTTTCTGACATGGAAGAGAAGCCTTAGTTCTTACTAAATGCTGCAGCACTAGAGACAGGGGCCCAGTGGTAGGAATGGAATTTATAAAGAAATAAAATGTAAACATCCTTCAGTGCCTGTGACTGTAACAGAGATACCTTTCTGAGCCAGGCAGCATGGTAGGAGTCTCATATTTAGTCACTGTATATTTAAATATGTCCATGCTTGGCTGTGCATCTTGAAATTTTCTGCTAAAAAATTTTCTTGTTATATTTTCGATCTTTATGAAGGCTTTTGTTGGACTTTTGATTATTTATTCTCCAGGGACATAAAAGTTAAGAATGCCCATTTCATAGGCAAGCAGCCAGTGAAAGCACTTTGGTAGGGCTGAGAACATAGAGGGCAGAGTGTATGCTTAGTACACATGAAGTCCTGTGTTCACCCCCATGTGCTGCAAAAAATATAGAGATAAATATTATACACACACACACACATACATATATATCTTGGAGTAGAGATACAAAAGTATCTCTAATTTATATCTCCTTAATGCCAGCTGGTTCTGATCTCATATTCAAGTCCAATTTCACAAAATAATCATACATATTTTTATTAATAACAAGCTTCCACCTTGATTGTGCACTCCCCTGACTATGTGGCACAGACACCTCCAGTTTGAGAAAATTTGTCAAGGTAATTGGCCAAAATATACTATGTCAACTTTACAACCAATCCTTGTTCTCCCTTTCACCTTGAACGCAGGGAGAGTTGATCCTGTTACAAGTTCCAAGACCCATCTCCCCACATCTGCTTCGTCCTACAGCAGTGTCTTCCCAGAGAACACAGACTTCACATGGCTGAGGGAATGGCGGTTCCTGTCCTTGAACCTCAAAAAGTGCTAACGATCTCTCGATTTTTGAGTTTCATGGACTCCAGACAAGTACCTAGTCTCAAGCTTAGATTGTTGTATACAGTTGCAAAGGTGCGTTATTCTGTGTACTACTGTATGAATTTCCTTCAGCTGCTACAAGTTACCACCAACTGGTCCATTTAGAAAAGCTCTAGAGGCCAGGAATTCAGAGCTGGTTTCAGCAGCCAAACATAACATTTCTCAGTTCATTTCTCGGGGACTTCTTTTCAATGAGAGCCATTCTGACTATTACATTCATATTTTACAGTTTTTCAAAATTCTCTTCTTATTAACAGAAAAGCCCACCTCCCATAGTAAGAGGCACCAGCATTATTGAAAGAAGTGAGGTAATCTCTGCTTTCATTTCATAGATGTATGTCCCTATAGGATCCATCTGATGATTTTCTTATTCATATGGAATATATTGTTTCGGGGGTTTTTTGTTTTGTTTTGTTTTTAACTACAGGTAACTATGGCCAACTAGCCCCAAGGTCAATCTGGATTCTCTGACAACTCTGGACATCGTGTGAGTTCATATGTACTGTCACACCATCCAGATCAAACTGGTTAAAGGTAAGGGTTCACTTCCCCTCCCCAACCCCCACTGCCCTTCGTTCTAACCATGTAAATCAGCAATTACCTACAGGTTCTTTATAGACGACTTTGGCCCTAAAATCTCAGTAGACACTAAAAAGGAAATATATTACTCCTAGTTCCCTCAGTTTGGAAAAGCCCAGGCTGATAAAGTTAGCCAGTCATTCTTTTCTCCAGCTCTACTGAGAGCTCTACTTCTCTGGGCTGATAGCTGTTGGGAGTTCACCAAGGAGGAACGGTGTTTGGACAGCTCTTCCGACACAGACCCCTGTGTTAGGGAATAACTGGATGAGTCAATAAGAATCCTCGGATAACAGCGTGTGAAATTCTCATCTGAACCGTGCAAAGATTAAGAGATAAACACGGCATGATTGTGTCTGTAAAGGAACAAGACAGGTTAAAGAAGTGTGGACACTCTCCCAGACGGGATCTGGGAGAAGCTTGAAATGTTGCTTAGACTCAATTCTTCACCTCTTAGGACTCCACCCAGTCCAACCTGATGGGTGTGTTGTTCTGTGTCCATACATAATGAGAATGATCCCATTCTCTAGTGAAGAAAGTTAGCAGACTTTTATGCTACCCTGTAAACCACAGGCTTGCAATCCAGCCTGATACCTAAGATTTGATAAATAGCCAAAAGAAAGTATTTGGAGAGTGATGCCTGGGGGGTCTTGATCAGTGTTTAGCATACAGGCTGAGGGAGTATACAAGTGTTCCTAGTCTTTGTACCTAGAACACGGTTCACCGTGCGACTCGCCCAACTCCTTAGGAGAGTAGTTCAGTCAAAACAAAACAAGAAAAAAAGGAAAATCAATTAGGCCCCTTTCTTGGGCCTCTAAGGCAAATACAAAAGTTTTGTTGATTGTAAGATTAGATTGTTCCTCAAAACAACCAGCAAGAAAATAAAAGTACATGATTATTAGAAACATTACAAAAATCTTTCCCATTTTCCTGGATTATCTGGAGGAAAAACATACAATAGACATTTTCAAAAACACATGTCAGAAAATATCAGCGAGCCCTCGTGCTGCAGGAGTAAATCAGGCCAATGAAAACCCCGTGGACCTTCTATCCTGTCCCCTCCTTAGAAAACAGTGTGATAATCAGGGCGGGCCAGGGAAGTCTCTGTGAAACCTGCAGAGCCAGCTGCATCGTTCCAAAGGCCCAGCGCCAAAAAGAAAACGCAGAGGGCTGACAAAAGCTTTCTCCTTTCCTGCAGCGTGGCGTTCCCTGACCTGCATGTCTTTTCCCCTTGCTGTTTATGTCGTCCTGGCCCAGCCCCAAGTCCCCTGCACTGCAGCCCCAGCTTTCGTGCGGACAGGGAAGCAGGTCCCTGCGAATACAACCTTAGGAGGCTCAGCGGGGCGGCAGGGCTCCCCAACTCCTACCCCGGCGCATCCTCTGCTGTCTCCTCAGACTTCACTTGCAGAGGGAGAGCTCCAAGAATGAATCAGTCAGGGTCAGCGGAGGGAGAGGGCTGCTGCCTGGTCACACGCCCCGACACGTGTGCAAGGAGCATCCAAGCCGGGGGCAGACGGAAGGACCAGACACTGACGAACGCGAGCTGGCGGAGCCCACGGACACTGGGGCTGGGCAAGGCACAGCCTCCTTCCCTATCTCGCCTTGCTCTGCAGAGCCGCCACGAAGAAGCCAGACGGAACCAAATCGGCAAGAGAGCAAGGACTTTTGGGAAAGGGCTTCTGTGGGTTCATTTTCCCCTTTATGGCTGGTGACACGTTAAATAAACAACTTCACACTACTGGGGAACCATAAAAATCTGTAGGAAGCCAAACTTTCATATTTATCTGTTTCTACCTTTTTTTAAAAAAAAATCAGTATCTACCTATTGTTCAAAGCAAATTTACTTTTTCTCTCCCTGTCCTAGCACATTTTAATCTCATTTTCATTGAATTGAATTTGCCACTCCTTGAAAATTAAGTTGTAAAGGAAAAACAGAAGTAGGTTGTGTTATCTGGCATATGTTCTATACAATCAGGAAAATGAGAAAATATAACGGTTTTCCTATATATGATCTATCCAGTAGGGAACTGGTATAAAAAATAATTTTTTGAGACAGTGTCTCACTATGTTACCCAGGCTGGCATTATCTGTTGCAGTCCTACTGCCTCAGCCTCCTAAGTCGATGGAATTCTAGGATTGGAAGTATTTTGTCTGGTTATTTTGTGTAGCTCCTGGGCTTATCTAACAAAATATTTATACATTGCTGAAGATTTTTGTCTGCTTGGTAAAATTTCACAGTACAAACACAGCGGCCCATAAATTTGGGGGGAGGGGGTAAAACAGAACAGTTAGTGCTTTTTCAAATACAAGTTTTCACTGCCAGACTCAAAGAATGTGGAGAACATTAAATAAGTCATCAAAAAGATTAAATCCCCAAAGCTAGCAGAAACTGTTAGTAACAACGGACTGCTAACAAGAATTGCAAAGTTTTATTATAACTTACCCTAGTACATTCAGAAGTATGAAATGATTTATAACGCTCTGGCTGGGGAATAATCTAGCATCAAATGCAGTCTTATTAACTTCGAAGCACCGAATGAACAGATGTACTATCCTGTTCAGCCACCTCTGGGGGCTACATCCGAAACCACAGGGTTTAATTTGAGGGAAAAGAGTACGTTTTTTCCTCCATAATGTCACAGTTTCAGCCCACTCAGCTTCCCCTAAAAACAAAGGACACAGAAGAATAGCATTGTGTGCGTGCCAGCAGGGAAGGGCTGAATCCTGCCGAGTCATTTTCAACACGATCGTTTTCAGTGGAACCGCAGAGACCTGAGAAGATCAAAGCGGCCTGAGGGGGCTGGAACCATATTGAACCTGGTTTCTAACGGACCAGACAGGCAACAGGGGCCAGAGCTCATCATCCTTGCAAAGCCACTGACAACCCGAAGTTCCTGGAAAGAAGAGTACGAGTTCTTCAATGTAGGCTAGTTTGCTTTCAACTGCAAGTACTAAAAACAATAAATAGAGTTGACTTAGATGGGGGAAAATTAGTCCACGTATAAAGACAGACAAAAGTGAACGTGAACCACTCAGAACGCTGGCTTCAGAATAAATCTATGCTTTCTGTACAGCCGTCTCCTTAATATCAGAAAAGATATTAGATATCCCTAACTATAAAACACCGCTCCGAAAGCAGTCACATTATTACGTTGCTGGGCCGGGGATATAGCTCAGTGGTTTCGGCGCCTGTCTTGGCCTGGGTTCGATCCCCTGTAACCACATAACAATACTGGGTGTGGAGACTCACCCCAGCAGCAACCAGTACCACATACCACAGTGCCGGGCGTGGTGGCTCACGCCTGTCATCCCAGCACTCGGGAGACAGAGGCAGGAGGATTGCTGTGATGTGAGTTTGAGGCTGAGCTCAGGGCCAGCCTGAACCACAAAGCGAGACCCTGTCTCAAAAAACCTTTAAAAAAACAAAACAAACAAACATTATTATGCTGCTGCAGGAACATGAGACCTGTCCATGAAGACACACCAGACAAAGTCCCTTCAGGTCCCAAACACATAACAAGCATGGCTACGTTCCACTAGGCCCTTTATTTCTTTTTCTCTTATGACTAGCACAAAGCATTTAGCAGCATCAGTTGTCGCAGGGAACAGTCAGTCAAAAATCACCGCGAGAAAGCCGTTGGTACTCGCCTTCGTAGCTCCTGGGGGAGTGAGTCAGAAAGTCACGTCGGTGTGAGGACGCACGGAGAAATTGGCAGCTTAATCGTGCGGGGTGCTGGTGGAAGGGAAGTGGGGAGGCACTGCGGACACAGGCCGGCTCGGATGACTCAGAATAACACCGTGCAGCGCAGCAGTTCCGCTCTCAGGTGTGTAAGTCGAGTAGAGCACACGTCACATAAAAACTCATATGAAGAGCGTTGCCTTAAATATTGGCGTACAGTATCCGAAACCTCTACACACACCCCGAGTGACTGTCATGGGTTACATGGATAAACCAAATATAATACATCCATGTAATAGGATTTCATTCGGCCATGAAATGGGCATGAAAGGCTGTTTATTATCACATGCCACAACATGGGTACACCTGAAAATATAATATTAAAGGAAGACGGGCACAAAAGACCCCACATGAGTCTATTCACGTGCAAGTGTAGAGTAAGGGAATGTAGAGGCCGAGAGGCGGGTGCTCTGTTCGTACGGCTGAGAATTACTCCGGAAAATCGGAAAGACAGAGGTAAGAGTGAACGGGTCTTATAAGTTGCTTACACTGCTCTAACATCGATTATGATTGTGATCACATATTTGTGAATATTACTATGATCAAATGGTACATTTTAAACGTGTAGGCTGCACAGTACATAAATTCTGTAGCAAGAGACCATTATATTCTCAGTTTTTTTTGTTTTTTTTTTTTTTTTGAGACAGGGTCTCGCTTTGTGGTTCAGGCTGGCCCTGAGCTCAGCCTCAAACTCACATCACAATCCTCCTGCCTCTGCCTCCCGAGTGCTGGGATTACAGGTGTGCGCCACCACGCCCGGCACTGTGGTATGTAGTACTGGTTGCTGCTGGGTGTGGGTCTCCACACCCAGTATTATTATGTGGTTACCGGGGAATCGAACCCGGGCCCTTGCGCTTGCAAGACAGACGCCGGAACCACTGAGCTAACTCCCCGGCCCATATTCTCAGTTTTTTTAAAATCACACAATCTATTTTTCCTAATAAGAAGGAATCAATGAGTCAAAGCTCTGTAGAACTTCAGCCAGTGTATGAACTGTGTCATTTGTTTTCAGATACTGATTTCATCCCAGTTCCCCCTTGCATTTCTTTACGCTGTATTTTTACCTGTCTTATCAATCTGTAAGCTCGATCTGGTCATTTACTTAGGTTTTTTTAAGGGGACCTGTTTAGTCTGTAAATTTGCACAGTGCCTCATTTACCCTTTGAAAAGATATGCACTATTACTAATTAATTAAATAGCCATTGCTATTATTAATTTAATTAAGCTTTGTTCTTTTAACTAGGTTGTCTGAGCCAATAAATATAACAATCTGTACCAATGAGGCAAAGCTAATATTCACATGAAAATTTAAACTTGCTAAGCTTAACCTATGTAAAAGTCTCATCTTAATTTAATATTTTCCTTTGCAGCTCTTACAGAACACTGGGTTGAGCTGTGCCGTCTCATGGAGTCCTGTGTACATGAAGCAGAATGACCAGAACTATCAAAACACATTGTATCTCGAAAGAACAGGAAGTTTCTACAGCCATCTTTATTTTTACTGTCTTCTTGTTCTTTGAAACATTTATCTTGGACAGAGAGCACACAATGAGAACAGTCTACTCTAAAATAAGATTCCTTTCTCTCTCAAATGATTATGCAGAGTTGGGCAAGTGTGGTGGTACTCACCTATCATCCTAGTATTCCAGAAGGCTGAGGCAGGAAGATGCTAAGTGAGTGTCCAGTCTGGCAACTCAGTGACTTATGGGGATCCTGCCTCAGAAAGGGAGGCTGGACCTGCAGATGTAGCTCAGTCTGATGGCCCTGGGTTAAAGTCCTAGTTTTGGAAAAATAAAATATTATGTAAAGTAGCCATAACTTTCCAATAAATGTATAGTAAATAAATTTTAAAAGAGAAGACTATCGGGCCAGGGATTTAGCTCAGTGATTCCAGCATCTTCCTGGCAAGTGCAAGGTCCTGAGTTCAATCCCCAGTAACCACATACCACAGTGCTGGGCATGGTGACACATCTATACACCCAGCACTCGGGAGGCAGAGGCAGGACGATAGTTGTGAGTTCAAGGCTGAATTCAGGACCAGTTTGAACTACAAATAGAGACTATCTCAGAAAAAAGAGAAGACTGTCAGGATTCAGCTGTTTTTCTTAGAAAAAAATTGCACAGGAATAATGTTTTTGTCAAAACTGTCTAAACAGGGCCGGGGATTTAGCTCAGTGGTTCCGGGGCCTATCTTACAAGTGTAAGGGCCCAGGTTTGATCTCCGGTAACCATATACCATACTGGGTGTGGAGACTCACCCCAGCAGCAATCAGCACCACATACCACAATGCTAGGCATGGTAGCTCATGCCTGTAATCCCAGCACTCGGGAGGCTAAAGCAGGAGGATTGCCGTAACGTTAGTTTGAGGCTGAGCTCAGGGCCAGCCTGAACTACAAAGTGAGACCCTGTCTCAAAAAAAAAAAAATGTCTAAACATCTGTATTACTACATTTTATTTCTTGAAAATCAGATATCTCTTCTAGCAAAAAAGCAAGAAAAGTGATGAACTACCCAATAGTAAACATAAGTTATTTATTACCAGATTGTCTGCAGTTTGCCAACTTCAGCCTCTTGGCTAATTTCATAAAATCATGATGCAAAAATTCTCCTGAATCAATGTACTCAGTAGATGGTGATAACTTTGCTTTTTCACACTTTTAACATGAACGTTTCACATCACTCTAAGTCAGTGAGAAATGTTAACACTATTGAAGATTCAGTTAACACACCCCCTCTACTGGTTAATAGCTGTCTTCTCAAGTTCAGGAATATCCAGCTTCATGATCTCCTATTGAAATATGGGGTGTCCTTACACAGATTTTCTATTTCACACTTCCTTATTTAACAAATAAAAACTGCCAGGTGAGATGGTACATACTCTTATTCCAGGACTCAGGAAGCTGAGGCAGGAAGATTGAGAACTCGGGGAGTTCAAGAGCAACCTGAACATTTAACAAGATCTTCTCAAAAAAAAAAATTACCCATAAATTAAAAAGTAAATGAAGATTTTGGTAAACAACATGAGAGTTTGCGGAAATCCTTCTTACTAAACCCACATTCGGTGTAAAAGTCTCCAATCATCTTGAAGAATTTGACCAATTATCATACTTCAAGTCTTACAAATAAATATGATGGGGCTGGGGATATAACTCAGTGGTTCCAGTGCCTGTCTTGCAGGCACAAGGGCCCGGGTTCGATCCTCAGTAACCACATACCATACTGGGCGAGGAGACTCACGCCCAGCAGCAACCAGTACCACATACCACAGTGCCGGGCGTGGTGGCTCACGCCTGTCATCCCAGCACTTGGGAGGCAGAGGCAGGAGGATTGCTGTGATGTGGTTGGAGGCTGAGCTCAGGGCCTGCCTCAACTACAAAGTGAGACCCAGTCTCAAAATAAATAGATAGATAGATAAATAGATAGAGTGAAAAGTGCTTTTATTTATACTGACTTTTTACATTTTTATACATGTTTACAGTACAGAATGATTCTATGCCCCATGAGGAATTGATAGATGGACATAACACGTCTTAAGTCTTGTCAGATCTTCCTCCCCTCTTCCCTTTACCATCTCTCCACCTCTTTTACAGAAGATCTATCTTTCTATTTTTTATTATCTCTTTCATAGTGATACCGCGGTGCATGAACTCAGTTCTTTCCAGGAGGTTTACACCATCTACTCCAATCTGTACTGTGCTGTCTGCCTTCTGAATTCCTATTATCCCTACCCATGTAGAAAGAATTTAGTTCGTGAATATAGGAAACATTGTATTCTGCTTTTTATTTACAATGTGCCTTATCATATGTATGTATAGTGACTTGCTCTAAAATTGTGTCACTGTGTTCTGTTTTGTGAGGCAGGGTTTCTCTGTGCAGTCCAGGCTGGCTTTGAATTCGCTGAGCAAGCCAGGCTGGCCTTGAACTCATGATCCTCCTATCTCAGCCTCCTCAGTGCTGGAGCTACAGGTTTTCCCAGAACTTTTCCTTAGAAACCTTTAATAAAGTCTTCCTGACTCAAAGATAACTAATTACATACACTCTTTATTTCCTCAACTAGATTTAATACAGTATACATTTTATCCTTCAGTATGTCCTTTTTATTCATTCAGTTGTGAATTGCCTAAGGACAGGCTGTACACTATTCATTTATTTATTTCCAGTCCCCAGGATCATACCAACATAGGGACTCCCTAATGGCTGGTGACTAATGAACTATAATTTTTCCGAAGTAAGCCAGCAGCTCATTACTTCCTTCAGTTACACAGACACTGAAAAATGTTCAGAGGTTTTAAAGCAATTTCATTTTAAACAGAAAGGAAAACAAGTCAGGAATAAGAGGATTTCCCTTTAGATAGGCTGCTGACAAGCCCTCAAGGTGTGGAAACCTAAATACTTCCATCTCTAAGGAGGCTGCATAGTTCACCACAAATACTTTGGTTATATGGGGCGGGGAGCAAATGTCAAAAGAAAATTTAAAATCTTGGGTTTGTGGGAACGACTCCCATTTTTGCTAGATCCCATTGGTTACAAGACACACACACACAACAGCCTGTCACGGGGTTTTACTGATGGCTTCCATGTACAAGGTGCCATCTCTTTAGAAGCGATCCAACATCACATAAATCCCTGCATTAGAAAGCTCTGAGGAATGACAATAAATAAGGCAGAATGCCAAAGACCTCAGGTTAAGCTTAAAAACTGGGCTACAGGGCCAGGGATTTAGCTCGGTAGTTCCGGCACCTGTCTTGCAAGTGCAAGGACCCGGGTTCGATCCCCAGTAACCACATACAATACTGAGTGTGGAGACTCACGTCCAGCAGCAACCAGTACCACATAACACAGTGCCGGGCGTGGTGGCTCACGCCTGTCATCCCAGCACTCGGGAGGCAGAGGCAGGAGGATTGCTGTGATGTGAGTTGGAGGCTGAGCTCAGGGCCAGCCTGAACTACAAAGTGAGACCCTGTCTCAAAAAAAACCCTAAAAAACAAACAAACAAACAAACAAACAAAAAACTGGGCTGCATTCATGACAAACAAAGCAAGCTAGCTTCACTCAACTCTGAAAATCTCCACAATTAGCAGGAAAGCTTTCGGGAAAAAAAATAAACAAAATCTGGAACTACCAGAAAGCTGTCCCCAGGTTTAGTAGGTAGACAGACAGACAGGCAGATAGATAGTTTTTTAAGCTCCCTCGGTAATTCTAGTGAAATATTAAGTCTGAGAATTTCTGCTCTACAGCTAATCAATTTTCTCTACACAGTGTTTTGTGAAATAACCTATATAACTTAATAAAACAAGTCCAATCATAGAAACTTCAGAAACAGGTGAGACAAGGAAAGGTAGAGAGTCTGGGGAAGACCAGAGGGATCACAAAGGAAAACAGAAAATATGTGATATCATAAAATTTGCCTCTGATGTCTCCAGGCCAACAATTTGAGAAGATATTCCTCTAAACTTCCACAGCTTCCCAGATGTGAGTTTGAAGGGTCCTTCAAAGGTCTCTTTATTAAATTGTCTCATAAATTTTTCTTTCCAAAGTCTCTTGGTATTTTAGATAAATAATCTCCAAATGAAGCTGATAGTTAGACTCAATTCAGATGTCTTCTAAAGACACATTTCCTGTTCTGCTTTCAAAAGCTTGTGTTTTGATTTTTTTTTTCCCCCGATGGTGCTGGGGATAGAACCCAGACCCTTGCACATGTTAGACAAGTGCTCTATCACTCAACTACAACTGAGCCCCAAAAGATCCTGATCAATAAAATTGCTTATTTTTGTCCCTCTAAGAAAATAAATAAATAACTGCAATGGGGCTCAAAATTTTACATCATTAGAAGAGTTCTGCATATGTCATTGTCAGAGCTACTGATCTACATTGCTAACGAATGAACTCCTAGATACAAAACTGTTTTATGAAGTTCGCACACTTGGACTCCACCCCAGAGATACTAAGCCAGCTGGCAGACAGAGTTTGGGCAGAGGCATTTGTACTTTTTAAAGAATCATAGGTCATTCAGAAATGCCCCAAGTTAAGACTTTCTCCAAAACATAGTATAAAAGTTCATTCACTTGCTGTTGAATAAATTGAAGAATGACTGATTATAAAGCCCTGGGGCTCGTATCTCTGACATTTCAGCTTGCTTTGATTTGTAATAGTACTCCACCTCTTCCTTACTCTGCTTACTGAAGGCTTCTCACAGTTACTGGACTTGTACTTCTTAGGAAGGCTGGAGGAGCAAGACCTGGCGTGAACCGTTATCTTCTTTGTGAAGCCAAGATTCCAAATGGCAGTGCACAGAGGCACCGCTGAGTCCCATCTAAAGGTGTCCCTCATTCTTCTCTGCCATCACTAGAGCCTCAACTTTACTGGGTACCTGGGAACTGAGGTGTGATGGCTGTTGCCCAAGCCCAGCACCATTAAGTCAGCGGAAGTCTAAATAATAAGCAGCCTCGTCACTCACTGTCAAATCACAATCTTGCTCCAAGAGAGGCTGTCTAGAGAGTCTGTATTTTTTAAATAAAGTTCATGTATTTGTTAATTTTAATTTCAGTTTTAAGGTGCATTTTAGACATGCACGATGACAACAGTCGTCACTCGGAATTTGTCCCGGTACATGACACACCTTGGTTCTTCTTTCTCCACACTCCTTCCCTCCCCTTCATCATTCCTCCCCTTCTCTGCTCTCAGAAGCCTTCTTTCCATGTTTCCCTCCGTTCTTTTTTCTTGTCCTTTCCCCTCCCTGGTTCCCCTTCTCTTCTGGACACTGTCTTCCCATTTCCCAACAGCCCCTGTACATTCTGGTCCTTATTTACACTTTCGGTTTCTCACACCAAAGAAGCCCCATGATATTTACACACATGTGTCTGATTTATCTCCCTGAAGAGTATGATTTCAAGTCCCTCTCCTTAGCTAGAAATATCTCAAGCTTATCTTCTTTATGGCAAAGTAGTACTCTAATGTATAAAAAAAAAAACATATCTTTTTTTTTGTTCAATCATCAATTGATAGGCATTTGGGCTGTTTCCAAGTTTAGCTGTTACAAACTGTGCTGCTATCCACATGTCTGTGCATGTATTACTGTGATGTGTTGTCTTAACTCTATCGGGAAGATATCAAGAAGAGGAACACCTGAGTGAGATGGAACTTCTACTTTTAGATTTTGAGGAATCTCCACACTGATCTCCACGGTGCTTACACCAGTCGATACTCCCACCAACCATGGAGAAGTGTTCCTTTCTCCCCACATCCCTGCCACCATATGTTGTTGATTGATTTCTTTTTTTTTTTTTTTTTTTTTTTTTTTTGAGACAGGGTCTCGCTTTTTGTGGTTCAGGCTGGCCCTGAGCTCAGCCTCAAATTCACATCACAATCCTCCTGCCTCTGCCTCCCGAGTGCTGGGATGACAGGCGTGAGCCACCACGCCCGGCACTGTGGTATGTGGTACTGGTTGCTGCTGGGTGTGGGTCTCCACACCCAGTACTGTTATGTGGTTACCGGGGAATCGAACCCGGGCCCTTGCGCTTGCAAGCCAGGCGCCGGAACCACTGAGCCAACTCCCCGGCCCGTTGGTTGATTTCTTGATAGCGGCCATTCTTTCTTGGGGTGAGATGAAATTTCAGTTGTTTTAATTAGCATTTGGAAAGTGAGTATTTTTAACAATTACTTTTAAGTAATTCTATAATTAAGCAAATTTTGAAAACATTCAAGTAGGGAAAAAATGAAAATTATTCAAGGTATGAAGAGAATATAAGTTAATCAGTTCTGATCTGGCCCAAAAAGAGAAGGCAAATGATCACTGATTAACCTAGATTGAAAGTTTCTAAAACAGTGACTTCAAACCAAAAAAATGGATAAAACTCTTTTTCCAGAGTATTTTAGACAGAAATTTAGAAAGGAAATTCTTAAAATTCTGCTCCTTCCTTCCACTTCAATAAACGATTCAAACTGATAAGAAGGAAACCACAAATGCTATTGATTAAAATGTTACTTTATACACAGAAGGTAAAGATTATATCCATAGTAACACTTACGAGACACACTTTCTAAGTTGAACATAGAGCTTTCTTTGCCCTGAGATTCCTAGCAGCCAAAGGGGAAAATTTTGACATTTCACATAACTTTCACTATCTAGAAGAAGAATGTAGAACAGTTTTTGAAGAGCAATATTTTCTTAAATCTGTGTGCTGTGAAAACTTTGTACAAGGGCCTTAATATAAGGAACATTGAGAAGGTAGTGGTCCGTGAACTCTAAAAAGCAGTTTGAGAAAAAAGAATTCCATTCAACACACAGCTATTTTTAACATCAAGTTCTCCATAAGAAAAGAGATCAAAATGGTCTTGGGAAAGTATGACAACTTCAGATAAATTTTCCAATAAAAGAATGATTAGTATTACATTGTAACTTAGAAAATATGGGAGAAATTGACTATACTAAAGCTAGTTTCTTAAGTTAACCATATTAAAGAGTAACTTATTTGCTGTTTAAAAAATGTAAATACTACACTTTTGTGGAGAACTAAGAGTTGGGACCGGAAATCTGCATTTTGAACAAGTCATTCTCAGGACTGTGGACTCACATTTAGGAAAACTTCCTCTTGAAACTGTCACTTTCAAAAGTCAGTCGTCCCTGTTGCCAAAATTCTTCTCACTCATGACAGTAGCAGCTGGTGACAGATTGGCAGGCATGTGGTTGAAGACGAAAGGGCTTGGGATCACTTTATCCAACTCACTACAAATACAGGTTCCTATAACCCACCCCAGAGCTGAGACTCCTGTCCTAATAGTAGGAGGTAGAACTTTATATTGTGACAAATGCAATCACAAAATAAAGACTCTTTGTTCTAACTTATGAGCATAGAAATGGAAGAGAACAAGGAAAAAGAGATATTTTATTACAAAAATTAAAGTTCACGATGTGAATGATAGATTTTTTTTTTTTTCAAAAAGCAGGGACTTTTCAAAAAGCAGAGCCAAGATTTCTTTTCTTTTCTTTTCTTTCTTTCTTTCTTTTTTTTAAATTAGGAATGGAACTCAGGACCTTTCACTTGCCAGGCAAGCACAACACTGCTGAGCTATATCCTCAGCCCCAGAGCCATGATTTCTTTTTTCTTTTTTTTTTTTTTCTGATTGAGTTTATCGGTACTATATATATAAACACACATTATCACACTCAGCACTGAGAATTTGACCTGAACAAGACACATGTGAATTCTCACTGCTTCCCATCCCTCTGTTGGAGCCATGATTTATTAAAGAGAAATTTCAGATCTGGCCCAGCTCTTTGGCCAGAACTAACTGAGTTTGCTGAGCCAACTGTGGGGAGTAACCGAAGCTCTGGGTATCTTTCAGCTCTAGGAAATGTCCTCATCTAGTATCAGATGTCACCCAGACTTCAGTTTCCAAATATAATCATTCTTCCTCTGAAATCTTCATATGACACGAGAACCAGAAAAAAATTTTCTGTTCATCTAATTAAATTTTCTCAAAATAAAACAAAAATCTCAAGGCAAGGTCATCCCCAAAGTAACACAGCTAATTTGACACATGTACCTCAAACGCTAGGTCCCTGAGACTACTGTAACTTCTTTCTTCAAGCATAGACTTACTCATTCAAAGTGGGGGGGGGGTTGTTTTGTTTTTTAATAAAAAGCCTAAATTGGAAGCTTTGAAAGCAAGAATGTAATTCTTTCAGTATATTGTTTTTATAAACTCAAGAGTTTGGTCTATCTTCAGTAAATATTTACATTGTTTAGGGATGAGATGGGAGCTGGCTTCATTTGGGCTTTGATTTGGGGTTCATTTGCTATTTTCTGTGTTGTGCTGAGGCTCAAAAAAGCACATTTTCTGACCCACCCAACCTCTTTATCCAGATTCAGTATTTGAAAGTTTACCCTTTTCAGTCAGGGTGAAAGCTGGGCCCTCGAACAGAAAGACCTGCATGGCTTGTTGTTGATCTTAAACACGACCTTGGCCTTGGTGGTATAATGTCATCAAGCGAGGGGATCTCTGTGTCGACCAGGCACCTACCCCCGCCTGGAAGCAGTTCCCCTGGCATTTTCTAACAATACCACCCAGTTTTCCCGATGTAAACTAATCCTGAGTATAAATGCATTTAGTCCAAATAACTCAGATATAGATCTAACCCTGACATTACACTTTCTGACTTTATATCCAAGAGGATCTCAGAAAGAAATCCTTTTTCACTAGAGTTTTTATCTACAGTTGTATTCTTCATGTCTTTTTAAATGATCTGTAAGTCTCTTTTTAATGTGAGAAACTCAAAGAAAAACATTATTTCTCTAAAACTTCTATTAAGTTTGCTTATCTACATATACTTTTTCCTTTTATGTTCATAGGAGCAACAATTTTGTTGGACTTTAATTGGAGGGATCCTATAAGCTACTGAGAGGAAGCTCACAGAAAGGGAAGAGTCAGTCCATATCTCACAACAACAGACTTAGCAAGGACAGCCCTGTATTCACCAGAACCTAGAA
The DNA here is from genome assembly GCA_004026965.1 of Petromus typicus. Lineage (NCBI taxonomy): Eukaryota > Metazoa > Chordata > Mammalia > Rodentia > Petromuridae > Petromus > Petromus typicus. Next base: position 27,860 of record PVIR01008596.1, read on the forward strand.
AGCTCCAACAAGACGCTAGAATACCTGAGATTCCAGCCAATAAGACAACATTTCACTAAGGCTTTAATATGTGTACAGACACTCCGTGGTGATTTATATAATTTATTTATGTTTTTAGATTTAAGGAATTTAATCACTTAAAACAGTTATAATGAACAAATTCTACCCTCCAAAATCTTCTTTTTTTTGTACTAAGAATTGAACCTGGGGCCTCTGCTCGGAGATATATTCCTAGCTCTTTTAAATTTTTATTTTGAACAGGGTCTTGCTACATTGCCCAGACAGGCCTCACAGTTGCAGTCCTTCTACCTCAGCCTGTCCAGACCACCACGTGGTGAAAATTTGAAATTTGCTGTGAGTCTCATAGTCTAGTTGCAGCTAAGATAGGTAGAATTAATCCTGAGAATTTCAATTCATATTCATATTCATATTGATCATAGTTTAGAATACTCCATGCATTCCATAAGATGTAGTCAAGATACAGTCAACTATACTTGCAAGCATATCCTCTCGCCTCTGTCTTTTGGTCTATTGTTCACAAAATGTCAATCAATTAATTATTAATTGTTATTAATCATTCCCATACTATTAATTGAAAAGAATTCTTTGTGTCATTCAATAAACATTTTCTGTGCTCAATTTAATTCTGTGATTCAGAATACAAAGAAAAATAAGAGTTGAACTCTTCCTGTCTAGAACAATTCCTTACAGTGCTACAAGATATTTAGAGGCTAAATAAGCCCTCTAAATCATTAACTCCTTCCCTAGGATGGAAACAGGTTTGTTTCAAAGTCCTCTCCAAAGTGAAGTTCATAACATAAAGATTTGTGAGAGTCTAGCAAGGTTTTCTCAGCAGACAAAAAGCAGACTCCACATGTAAGGGAAGTCATGCAAGGCCTGAATATGTTCACACGATAATAAATATGTGGGGGATGTGTGTGTGTGTGTGTGTGTGTGTGTCTATTTTAGAAGGGGAGCATAGGAAAAGTTTAGAACAGAAAAGCAAGTGGAAGTCAGATGGTAAAGGTTTTTTTATATTCAATATGCTATACAATGACTACAAAAAAACCCTACTCCATTAAGTGTTGACAGATAAGGAAAACTTAAACTGATGGAGTAGCGGTAAGAACGGAGGATAAAAAATGTATTGAAAGTACTTATCTGGTGGTAATAAGTTGTTAGCTGCTGAGTTCAACTACAAATATGACTTGATTTCTTATTTTAAGAAACCTGGGTACAGCTCAAAAGAATTCTTCACTTTACAGCCACAGTGAGTTTGTTTTCAAATTTTAATTTTAGAGACAAGAAATTACTGAGTTATCTCTAAGCTAATATTTATACTTCTGCTGAACTTGGGTGTCCCTGCCCTTTTGTGCCTGTTGTCTGTCCCTGTACCACAATTTTTGTCACTTTCCATGCTGACTTCTACCTCCATCCTACGGTAGCCTGGTTTGAATGGGTCCTATGTCATTGTCATCCCTCAGCACCGGGAGAATGGCATCTAAAAATAAAATAAAGATTCATCACTATGTACTGAGTGCTTTAAAAACTGAACTGTAAATGCCCCAAGCTATAACAGCACACAGAAATAAACATGCAGTGGGGAAGGTCTTTCCACGGCCTAAGAGAAGGTATAATATTGCCAAGATGGATGAAAATACTGACTTCCAGTCAGGGCCTCCCAGGGTAGCTAAGTGTCGTCTTTTTGATAGGTCAGCTGCAGATTTCAATCCCACTCCCTCCATCCATGACTCATACACACACACACACACACACACACACACACACACACACACACACACACACACAGAGCCAAGAGAAATATGTACATAATCAAGAGAATATTATAAGTATTCAACAAAATTGTACGAAGGTTACTTATTCTTTCCTTACTTCATTTTTTTTTTTTTTGAGACAAGACTTCACTTTTTGTAGTCCAGGCTGGCCCTGAATTCAGCGCCGAACTCATAGCAATCCTCCTGCTTCTGCCTCCCGAGTGCTGAGTTACAAGTGTGAGCCCTCACCCTGGCTTTCCTTCAGTAACTTCAACATTTCTTCTACTTTTTTCCTTGGCCTTTTTTCTATTCCATTACTTATATTTGTTAACCTGTTGCATTGGTTCTACCTTTAGAATAAATTCAGAAAATCTGAATTCTTTTCACCATTACCAGCTGGACCTCCCTGTACAGATAACATTGTGATCAGAACATCAGGTGAGGATGAGGATGAGTAGGAATGAATCTGGGTAAGACCCATACATTTGCTAGAACAAGGGGAGAGAAATTGTACCATAGGCAGGGAAATAGTAGATGGAAGAGAAAGATTTTTTTAAGTGTACCATGTGCTTATCTCCACAACATCTAGGAAGTCATAGAAAGGACTTTAATTACTTTCATTTAGACTCAGGAAATGTACCCCTTTGAATGACAACCCTTCTTCCTGCCTGGATTGTGGAGCTCTTAGTAAAATTCCCGTAGACGCTCCTTTGGTTGTTTTAGATCATCTCCACTTACAGACTTTGCCTGTAGTCTTGTTTTCTGTCTCAGCAGCATTTTTATTGCCTGCACCTCAAACACGGTATCCTCAAAGTCCTGTGCCAGTGTGCATTTTGAACGTGCCCTGGTCTGGTAGGTTCTCTGAACAGCCTCCATGCACCTACTCTGCATAGTTACTGTACTTTTTCCCCATCAAGGCCTATCATTTCTACCTTTGAATCATCTCATCGAGAGTGATAATCTAGATTGGGCCAGTGGAGTACAAATTGAGAAAGATGCCGATACAACAACAGGAAAAACAAGAGGACCAACGACTACTGCTGAGTCCGAAGGGTCAGTCAGTCGGATGAGACAAAGTTAACAGAAAAATGAAGCGACTTGAAGAATGGCTGCCTCACAGCTGGGGCCTTGACAAGGTGAGGGTCGGCTCTGACAGAAAGCCTGAAGTCAGGGGTAAAGACTGTGATTTCCTGACCTCACTGTTCTTTGTCCTTCTAATGATGCCCTTTCAGGGCACCTTATTCTTTGAACCTAGCTAGAGCCACAGAAGAAATGTGCCAATTCACGGAGTCCAAGCTGGTTGGTTTCTGGATCTTGATGGCCTGGCAAACAAGAGCAATAGACAAGAAATGGAAGAGACTCAGCTTGAATACCTTCTCTTCCTCTCCTTGTTACTCCACTAACTTGAGACCCCATTATCTCCTGCCTGGTCTTCTGTCTTCTACACATCAGCCTCTTTGCTTCTAGACCACCAAACAATCCTTTACCCTACTCTGGGGGAAGATAGTCTGTCCGCACTCCATACAGCTCCACTACAGAAATCTCCCAAAGCAGAACAAAAAGCTATCAGATCCCCTTCTCACAAAGCCATGCACAAGTAGAACAGACTCATGCACAAGTATCTCCCAACAATTTCCAACAAGGCTATTTGAATACTTTCCAAGACTCCAGGCTTTGCTCAAGAGCCACACCTATAGCAATAGTCTGGTGCTTGATCCAAGATGGCACACAAAATAGCCACTCATCTGCTTCCTACATTTCCATGAGCATGCTATCCGCATGGCATTGGAGTCTATCAAAGGAAGACATCATCGCTCGGCCTGCCAAACTAAAAATTCACAGAACATACAAGGATAGAATGATCAGAATTTCCCTTAAGTTTATCTAAAGAAAGATCATATTCTTCTAAGACATGGGGCTCCATTATATCCCAGATCACCTCACTAGCGGTTAAAGACCCATAGTCATTTCATCTCTAAGGTACTCTTTGCCAAATTCCTAATATGATTCTACTTCTTCTATGTGATATGACAAATCATGATCATGAGCTAAATCTAAATGAAAGAAAGAGCTCTGATGTCCCCTAAAGTATGACACAGACAACTGAGCCATCCTCTTGTCACTGATACAAATCAGTATAATAAAAGTTGTGTCTTTTCACAGTGCCTCTCAGCCCCCAACACAAATATATCACATATACTACCATCCTGTCCACCTCAACCACTGCTCAATCCTGAGATAGTGAGGTCTCTGACAGGAAGATAAACGGACTGTGCTTCCACACAGGCAGAAGGGCCTCAATATTAGCACTTAGGAGCCTCCAAAAGGAAGAGGCCCATAAATCAGAAAAGAATTCTAGACCAATGTTCATCTCAGAACACCTGCTGTTTGTAGCCTTGATGGAGTACAAATGTTTGACTAAACTGAAGAGTCAGCGTGTTCTGTCTTAGATTTCATTCCTGCCCCTTGATACCTTTTTCCATACCCATCCTGTGTTCCGCAGCCCATGTAATTTAGGAGTTCTTCAGATGAAAGATAAAGCACATTGTCTGGTTGAAAGCAATCTATGATTTTAGGGAAAGAAAGTGAATGAACAAATACAACACTAAAGTGTGTATAAAATAAAAACTAAAACCAAATACGGTCATCTACCTTCAATTCTGACCCAGTAAAACTATCACAGGTCTCAGAAGACTGTAAGAATAGTTGTTATGACTCATACCTTGCTGTCCCCCCAAAGTCTCATTGGTCATTGGGGAGGCTGTTTCCAGGGTGACTGGATCTGCCATGTGTGGCACTGGGATGGACTCATAGCGCAGAGTCAAGACCAAGGACATGAGGATTAAGGATATGAGAACTACTCGCCCTATATAGACTGGATAAGCTGCAGGGGTGGAAAGAGCTGTGGTCATTCCTTGCTTGCTTTTGCTGTCTTCTGCCTACCATAAACTGTTTCTCCTCTTCACTGCCCTTCTGCTATGCCACCTTGCCTTCCTGGAGCCATTTGATTATGGACTAAAATTTGTGCAAACTGTGAGCTACATAAACCTTTCCTCCCTTACCTTGTGGATGATGGGTATTTTGTCTCAGCAATGAGAAAGGGAACTAAGACAACGCCCTCATCTGACACATGTAGTTATTGTTCTATGTCCATGTGAGTGAGCATTTGAGGAATGTCCACCTCTTGCACTAGCCGGGGATCTCCATGCAGGTAGAAGCCACGCCTGCTGTCTTCTCACCACTGAACTTCTGAGGCCTAATCTAGTGCTCAACACCTCACTGTACTTCTCTTTACATACTCCTGAGTCAGGGATGGACACCAGTGTGCTTCCATTTGGCCCTGAATGTTTGGCCTTTTGTATGGCCTGAATTTGATATTTTGGTGTATAATTGTTATGTGAATACAAACACCATCATGCCTTGTTTTTAGCAGTCTTCCCAATTACTCTGCTTCTTTGGAGATTCAAGCTATGTTTTACTTGGTTTTTACTAGATATACAGTGAGCACATAATGAGAACTGATTTGCATATTTATGACCCCTGTCCCGGCAAGCATCATCATATTAGCAACTTGCAAATAATGCATTGTCTCATCACTGAGAAAAACAAAAGTGATTCTCAGCTGCAAAAGATGTGTGAAATTCGCTTGTGGATCACCCCAGGTTTGTTTTAGAACAAGAAGAACATACTAGAGCAGGTGCAGGAGCAGCGAGGTCAGACAGCTGTCCTGGCGTCCTGCAGAGCAGTCCTCACACTGAGATTTCACCTCGTGCTGCTAGACTGAGTCCTGGCATGGGAATAAATCTGTGAGCCGGGGATTAGCATGGGGACTGCTCTAAATTATTCCTTTCACAGGACTAGAAAACGTGGGGTTTTTTTCTGTCCAAAACTAGGGTTATTTTGTGTTTTATTTTGTTTTTCTCCCAGGAATTGAACCCGTGGCCTTCACCCTAAACTACATCCCCTACACAGTCTTGTTAAATTTTGAGATAGTAACAAAAAAGAAAGGAAACAAATTTTATGTATATGGGGGGGTAAGGTGGGTAGGGCTATGGGAAAAAATGAGAATTAAGCTGTGTCTGATACTGGTACAAACCCCCATTGTGAAGTGCAATTATGATGTGTATATGTAATGTACCAATAAAGATTTCAACAAAAAAATAAATTTTGAGATAGTGTTTCACTAAATTGCCAATGAAGAGTTCAAACTTACAATCCTATCCTCTCAGCTTCCCAAAGTGCTGAGTTTACAGGCATGCACCACCTGCCTGGCTACATTTGAACAGATTCGGCAGCATTGTTTCTTTAACATTGGCTCCTCTGGCTCCAGAGCCAACAGAACAGCACCAGCAAGTTCTTCATCAGTTGCCACTACTCTTAGCCCTTAGGACTCTCCTTAAACAACAGCCTCGGGGATGCAGATGCCTTCCTACACCCCCCCACCCTACTCCCAAGCAGTCTCTGCCACAGCTGTTTTCTGAGAATTTGTTGGGGTGCCTACAATGCACCCTAAATGGCAGGTACAGCCAAGGTTATTTTTATAATTGAAAATTCTTTTTTCTTTTTTTAAGTTTTTTGAGACAGTGTCTCACTGTATAGTTCAGGCTGGTCCTGAACTCAGCCTCAAACTCAGTAGTCCTCCTGCCTCTATGAGTGCTAGGATTACAGGCATGAGCCGCCACACTCAGCACTGTGGTATGCGGTACTGATTGCTGGTGGGTGTGAGTCACCACACCCAGCATAACTGACAATTCTTATCATAAATAATTTCTGTAAAGGATTAATAAATTAGATGCTTTGATGTACTTTCAAATTTTTAACTGACACAATTATATATACTATAAATAGGTATATATACATATATATGTGTATATATATATATATATATATGTAGGACAGTATGTTTCAAATATGTATACAGTATGTAATGATCAATGTAGGGTCATTCACTTGGCCATCACCACAAACATTCATCGTTTCCTTGTGTTGGGAACTCTCCGAATCCTCTCCACCAGCTATTTTGAAATATATGATGAATTCTCATGAGCCACAGTTACCTGACTGTGCTAAAAAAATACCAGAAGTTATGATCGTGACCCAACTACACCTATGCTCTCAATAACCTGTGTCTCTATCCCACCTGGTTACCCTTTCCTGCTTCTGGTGACTATTATAATATACTCTATTTCCATGCGATCAGCTTTTTAGCTTCCATATCTCACTGAGAATGCCCAGTATTACAGATGTGGAATTTCTTTAAATTGCTACTGTAAAATAAATGTTGAGACATAGACACTATGTATCTTACCAGACAACCAATTTATCTGCATCCTTTCCCAAAAGGCTTTGAAGCCACTATTTCAATTATATATATTTGAACTATATATACCAAAGCTATGCCATTTTACTACTTTCTGTAATTTTTTCTTTTTTACTACTGCTTTCTGTTTTATTTTCCCACAGGCCAGCCATGTTCTTGGCTTCTCTTAAAGTCTTGAGCTGTATCTTCCTTCTGACATAGTCTTTCTAGAAAGATGAAGGCCCAAATACAATTCGCAGAACTGAACTAAGCCCACCAACTGGCCATCCTGTGAGAAGAAAGAGGAAACTCACTCTAACAGGAGCCAGAAGGAGGTCTGAAGGGAGTGGAAGGTCTTCAGGAACATGGAGGAAATCCCTGTGGAGTATGACAATTTCATCTCAGCAAGATGTGAAAAAATCTGAGATGAGGCAGAGCCACCAAGTGACACAGAGGCCAAGAGCATAATAACGCTAAGCCAGATCCTCTGAGGAGAGTCATATAGACTGAGAAAGAGCAGGGTAACACCACCTTCTGGGAGTGCACCCAGGGGGGAACCACCGAGTCCTAACACCCTATCAAGACATCAGGCTCAATTCCCAGCTCAATACCAGTCCCCAGAAGGGGAGAAAGGAAGACTCTGGTCCTGCATAGTTCAAGAGGAGGTAGCGGCCACCCACAGCAGCTACTCGAGGCGAACTACTTGAGTCAAGGTCACTGTCAAGGATCATGCTGTGCCTTTGCCTCACGTTCCCGGTTATGCTGTCCCCTGAGGCCTAGAATTGCAATCCCTACTTCGTAAATTAGAAAAATTGCCTTTGGTTTTCATTTCAAGTATAAATGACTCCTCTCATCTTATGGATCAGGTTTCTCTCCTTGTGTGCAGGAAATACTCGCGACGTGGTAGAGTTATATATTTATTTATCACCATGTGATATGCAGAGTACTTTAGGGCCAGAAATTGTTTTTTGTCCGTGTGTCTTGAGAAATATCTCACACCCCACAATCAATATGTACATGTTGATTGTGCTAGTGAGTTTTCAATTGCTATGGTAAAATATCTCAAATGAACAAATGAAAAAGAGGAAGGATATATTTTGGCTCACTGTTTCAGAGCTTTTAGCCTCTGGTTGCTTGGTCCCATCCCTGAGCCGATAGTGAGGCAGCACATCACAGTAGACGTGTGTGGCAGAGCAAAGTTGCCCACTTTATAAGAGCCAGGAAGCAGAGACAGAGGGGTGTAGCAGCCAGGGTCCCAGTATGCCCCAGTGGTACACCTCAATCAACTGCTGTCTTCAACTAATGGAGAACTGATGCTCCCACATACTAGCATCAGCTGGAGACCAAACTTTCAACTTCTGAGCTTTTGGATAACATTTACGATCCAGAGCATAACCCTGATGAACAAAGGAGTAAATAAGTGAAGGTAAGAATACGTGAATCTTGTCACGTTTATTATCTTAGACAAGAAGTCCGCCATTGCTTGTGAACCCGGCTGGTACTGAGGTCTGCAGGTGAGGTAGCCTGGCAACGCGGAATGCCATGAGCAGAGCGGCCTGCGGACACCAGGGGGCGCACTCAGAGAAACAGAAAGCGATGCGTAGTGCCCGACATCCCCTTCCAGAGAAAGTCTTCTCAAGAATTTAGTCTCTCCTTTCTCCCTGCCTCCAAACAGAGGTCAGGAAAAGCAACCACGCGCTGCTGATGTTTGTCACTTAAGAGACTTTCCCATGGGAATGGACTTGCCTGCTTAGGTGCAGAGGCGTTTGGAAAATGCAGCTTCGTTGTGTACGCAGAAAGCATGTTATCGCCGCAGAGATAATAGCCGTGCCTCCTCTAGCCACCGTGATAAGTTAGTTTAAACTTCTGAGAGGACTGAGATTAAGGAGAAGAATAATTACCATCTATGGGGCGAATCTGTTCCACAACCTTGAAGAAGAATAAAAAGATCAGAAGGGGTTGCTCATCAGCTGACAAACTTCTCCAGGGGGTGACTGGAATGCACGAAGAGTGTTTTATTCTTATCAATGAGCTCCTTCTTAACAATAGAAAATGGCTGTGTACAATGAGAAAGAAAGAGGAAGGGCCTGATTCTTTTTTCACTTGCTGGTTTGTTCAGCCTTAGAAATCCCGGCTAGGAACATCTCCTCGGCTGCACACACTTCAGAAAGTTTCTTTCTCACTCTCTGCTTCCAAGTGACAGCCACGAGCCTCCAAAATGAATGAATGCCATGCTTCTGTCACATCCACATAATACAAAAAAATTAATGCCATCCTGAGTTCTTGCCATTTGCTTCTGTTTATTTTCTTTTCTATGAATGAAGAGACAAAATATTTAAGAGACTAATATTTGCTGAGCAGAGAGGCACAGCTGTAATCCCCACCCTCCGGGACACAGAGGCAAGAAGATCACAAGCTCAGGCCCAGGCTAGGTAACATAGAGATGTAACAAGATTCCATTTTAAAATTTAAAAACTAGGAATGAGGCTATAGCTCAGTACAAAGACCCTGAATTCAAACCCCAGCAAGACACAATAAATTTATTATTTTAACTTATTAGTATATTATTATTTTTATTTTAACTTAAAATATAAAGAATAGCAAAATTCATGTATAATCTACATTCTTCTTTCATAACCTAAAGTATTCCTTGAAAAGAAGTATCTCTATTTATATACACATACTCATATATAATCCCTACTTACATGAGTATTTATAGACAGGCAGAGTTATTGATATAAATATAGACATATATCCTTTGCTTATAACAAAACTAAGTCAAGCATTGCCCCAATGTCTTATGTGGTTACCTTATGGTATATATGTTGCATCACTTTAGATTAGGAAGATTAAGACACATGCAGACTCATTCAGCAGGACATCTAAACCCACATAGTTCACACACGGTAGGATTTAGACTTGCTCTCTAAATTAGTGCAATGTGCATGTGAATAAAAAGTTCTGATAAAGGGACACATCCACTTTCATTTAACTGTGACGTTAGTGAAATTTTCTAGGGCTCCTCAAAATAAACAGGAACCTGATTCACCATGTATGTTGACAATGACAGAAACAAAGCTCTCCAAATTATATGAAAGAGCAAAAAAGTTCAAAGAAGTATTTTAAAATAACTATAAGTATATCCCTTTATACAGTGCAGTATTTCCCAAATTATTCTTCACAACTCTAGTTGTGCAGGATATTAAGATACCATATGAGTAAAAAGAGACTGATTACAATGTTTCACTTGCACTTTTATACACAAACAATACACAACCAAGAAAAATTAAGAAAGCAATTCCATTTATGGTAATGTCAAAAACTGCAGTAATAAATTCAGCCAAGGAGCCTAAAATTAGTGTTGACAGCTTCAAAACATTACTGAAAAGATGTTTAGAGTTAAATAGTAAATGAAAAGATATTCTGTGATTATGGATTAGAAGAATTACTATTCTGAAGATGTTAATATGATCCAAAGTGATCAACAAATTTAATACAAACTATAATCAAAGCTAAATAACACTTTTTATAATAAGAGGAAAAATAAATCCCAAAATTGTATGGGATGTTAATAACCAAAATGATTCTGATAAAGAATACATGGGAGTACTCTCATTTCTGATTTCAAAACTTATTACAGTGCTACAGTAATCTATATGGGGGAACACTGCTATAAAAATAGCCAGTACACCGCTGGATTAGAACAAACAGCCCATAAATACACCCTCACACAGATAGGTAGCTATGTGATTTTCACAATGGTGCCAACGCAGTCAATGGGGAAAGAATTCTTTTTAACAAATAGTGCTAGGAACACTAGATATTCATAAGCAAAACAAACAAGTTGAACCCATGTATCACATCATAAATATCTTAAGATGGATCAGAAACCTAAACACAAAAGTTTAAACTGTAAAACTCTCAGAAGACAGCACAGTGCTTGATGACATTTGATTTGGCGATGTCTTCTTGGACAGAAAATCAGAAGCAAAAATGAAAGAGAAAATAGACTACATCAAAATTTTAAACTTCAGAGTATCAAAAGAAAAGTAAAAGTTCAGGAAAAAGTAATCTGAGAAATGGGAGAAAATATTTGTAAGTCATATATTTAGAAGGAGAAGCAGCCAGAATTTAAAAGAGTCACCTATAATTCAATAAAAATGGAATAATTTTTTAAGTGGGCAAAAAACTTGAAAAAAACATTTCTTCAATGAGGTTGTACATATGGCCAGTTAACACCTAAGAAGATTTTCAGTTTATTCAGTAATGTTTAATAACCAAAAATGCCACCAGGAAGTAGTACCGTATCCCCACAGAGGTAGCTTCCATTAAGTCAATAAACAGAAATAGCAACCACTGGCAAGATCAAGAGAAACCGGATCCCTTGCACACTGTGACAGGTGTGATAAAGTGGCTCAGCTCCTGTGGGGAAAAACGGAAGAGCTAAAACCATGAAAAGTAGAATTTGCATATGATGTAAAGTGGAATTATCATATGATGTAGCAATCACACATCTTCTATATGTAACCAAGGGAAGTGAACACACGTTCTCAAGGGGATATTCTACCCGCATTAGCCACGATTGCTGTAAGACAGTGCAACTCAAGTAACCACTGGAGGAAGAAGAAATGAACACAGTGTTGTTTATTATTAATCGGGCTTCTATGGAAGGCCAGGCTGAGACCTGCTGTGACATGGTGAAACTTGAAGATAGTATGCTAAGTGAAATAAGTCCAAAAGATAGTGTATGAGTCTGCCTATACCAAATAAGTCACGAGATCAAACTCGTAGAGACAGGGAGAAGAGGGAACGACAAGAGTAGAGTCAGAGCTATTGTTTAATGGGTAGAGTTTTGGTTACACATGGTGAAAACGATCCTGAAGATGGTTGCACAGTCCTGCAGGTGTACTCCCTGACGCTGAATGACACACTCGGCAAGGTTAAGAGGGTCAACTTCATGGCACGTGTGTCTTTCCACAATGAAAATAGGGAGAACATGAAACATTGTTAAAGACTTGGGTGTCAAGACTTAGAGAGATACAAGATCAAACGAAAACAATCTAGCTCTCTTGGCTGCAGGACTTCTTCCCTATGCTTTGGGACTCTTTGAGAGGGAAATATTATTAAGTTTCATGAGTCAGTAAAAGAGATGCATTATGCAGTACTATTCAGTCTTCTCCAAAGCATGTATTATTTAACTGGCAGTTTTCTTCTGTGTTATTGTTTGGGGAGCATTGCCGAAGGGCATGCTGAGGAAACAGCAAGGAATCAGGAGAATTTTAATATCTAAAGAACAGACTGATTTATTCACAGTAGAACTTATACAAAGTAGATGAGTAGAGCTGGTAATAAAAGTGATGAATGACAGACGTGTGCATTGTAGCAAAACATCCCTAAAATGTTTAAGTATAAATGTGAGAGGTCAAGTTCACAAGGTTGATTTCTTCATAGTCTAGTGAATGTTTATCTTTCTGTATCATCTACTACTTTCTAAGTGCCTCCCACGTGTACTCACAATCTTAATACATCACCTATATCATTTAACTCAACTAATTCCTCCAAACAGCACCATGAAATCTATTTTATGATCACCATTTTCTGCATGAAGATAATGATGCTGGAAGAAGTTAGTGTGAATGACAAAAAACATTATGGTATGTGAATAAGCCACTCACAGGAAGACAAATGCTGTATGGTCCTCTTATACCAAGTACTCAAAGGCAGCAAATTCATATAGAAAGAAATCTCCTTTCATTCATTGAAACTTAGTGAGCTACTGAACTGGCCAAGCAGGAAGGGGAGGCCTCCTCCTGTTCCCTGCCTAAATCTTGCTACAGATGAGATAAACAGCTGATTACAAAATAAGTAAGTGCACTTGGTCACCTGGGAACTGAAAGCATACCAGACCCAGTGGGTCAGAGCATGTCAGGGAACGGGCCTCAGGAGGACACACCGCCCCATGCACACCGGGACCAGTCCTTGCTCTGCGCTTGTGCTTTACATCTGGAGACTGAACCACTGAGCTTGGGATTTATTTTAAAATCGCTATGCCACGTCTCTACTGGAATGGGTACCAGACACACTAACTCACCTATCCAAACAACCTGGTGGTCACACTGTCATTCTATCTCTCTCTTACCCTCCCTCCATGCCTCCTCCACACACTTTTCTGCCTCTGCAAATGACAAACTCATCCTATGAAGTCATATGCTTTAAATGTTTTGTCTTCTCCCATAATGACACATTGCACATTGAATCTAATTTTTTGCTTGGTTTTGTTTTTGCTTTGTTGAAACAGGGAAATTCAGGCTTGCCTTGATCTCACTATGTCGCCCAGGCTGACCTCAGACACACAGTAATCCTCCTGCCTCAGCCTCCTGAGTGCTGGGATTCCTAACCTGCACCACCATACCTGGCTCAGTCTAACTTTAGAAGATGGATTAGTTCGTTCTTCGAATTTTATTCTGACTGGCTCTTCCAGCAGCTGCCTCTCCTTTCTACAGAGGTTGCATTTTCCTCTTTTCACTTCTCACCTTTTTTATCCTTCTTTCCACCCTGCAGAATCATTGCTTTTAAAAACAGACATTTCCGTCCTTTAATTACAACTCTGTAATGAATTCTTTCTTATGTAGGTGTTTTAAATTTTATTTCACCAGAAAATGTTTGCTATCCATGAAATGTACATTAGTCTAAGGGAGTAGGTGCATGTACATAACACATCTTGATTCTTTTTGACTCCCCTTCCCCTCCCAATCCTCCCTCCATCTCTAGATCCCCTTCCCTGTTTTCATTATTGTTGATATTATTACGTTCCGCTCATGTTTATGACATATAATGTGTCCATCCATCACGGACGTTTGGTACACATGCGTGTTGCATGTTAAACCTATCCCTTCCCCTCTCCCCACCCTCTTCATCCTACTCTCTTTGACCCCTTTCCATTTGCAAAAGACTCATCTCCCTGTTTCCTTCTACCCACCTTTTATTTCATTCTTCATTTGATTCAAACGTGAGATACCCGATGGCCTTTAAAATTGTGCGTCAGATTTATTCTGCTTGACATATTTCCCAGGTATATCCATTTTCCTACAAAGGTCTCCAATTTAGTCTTCTTTATAGCTGAGTCCCATTGCATTGTGGGTAATAGAGTCTCAGCTCATCCAAAATTTTAAAAACTCAAAGACGTTAATGTGGCCCAGAAGGCCTTCCTCCTCTACCTCTGTACCACCAGCTACCCCCTTGAAGCGAGTCCTAACCTTCTGCACAGAGTCTCGGCCACACCGCCTTCGTTGTCTTCCCCAGAGACACCCAAAGTGCTTCTCTCAACACCCGGCGACTCTCTCTCCTGGAAGTTCTTCGCTCACATAACCGCAGGCTTGTTCTGTTTCCTTCTCTCCTTTGGGTCTTGACTGAAACACGTACTCAGTGCCCAGGACTCCTGCAGTAAGTCTGCGGTAACCCCCGCCCAGCGTACAGCACAGGCCTGAGGAAAAATACACTAAAAGACAGAACTAAGAGGAAGAAATGGAGCGTCAGGACAAGCCACGCTGGTGCAACCCACAGAGGCGCTGGCCAGTCCCAGGCACTGACTTTCATTGGCAATCAGTTAGGGTAAAGGAGAGCTACGTGTCAAAACAAGACAACTGAGGGCTTAACTCTTCACAGCCTGCCTTGGGCATAATCAATATTACAGTCCTCTGCATGTCAGATTTGGAAAGGCCTCCTGGACCACCTTATACAAAACAGAATCTCCCACAGTGCTTTTGGGTTACCTTTGTGTTCTTTCATTTCACGTGCTGACAAGTTTGCGGTGGCACGTAGGTACTTAATTGTCTACTGTCTGTCTCACGCTACTAGGAATATTAGCACCGAAGGCAAGAACTTCATTCCCTTTGCTCTATCCTCCAAAACAGTGCCTGACACACATAGAAAACCACAAAAAGTTATATGAATGAATGCACTATTATCATATTCACATATGTAATTTATAATTTGTAATTTATAATTTATATCCTTGTTCCGGTTAAACCCATAAAATTGATTATTGTCAGTTTGGTCATAAATGGCTACAGCTGGACAGACTTGAAAAAATTAGCATTTCTATTATAATTCATTTCAATTTTTTATGGAAAGATCATTCAATAGGGCCAGGGATTTAGCTCAGTCGTTCTGCCTGGCAAGCACAAGGTCTTAAATTCGATCCCTGGTAACCACATACAACAATGCTGAGCATGGAGACTCATGCTCACCAGCAATCAGTACCACACGCCACAGTGTCAGGCGTGGTGGCTCACGCCTGTCATCCCAGCACTAGGGAGGCAGAGGCAGGAGGATTTCTGTGAGTTCCAGGCTGGCCTGGGCTGTCTAGTGAGTTTGGGCCAGTCTGAACTACAAAGTGAGACCCTGTCTCAAAAAAAAAGTACTTCCTTGCATACTACCTTCTAATTACCTGACTCTTGTTCCAGGGTTTGGGCTGCAAAAGAAGCTGCAGAAGATAGGTGAGTGTTCAAACTCTTGCCAGTCTCCACTAATTTTTTCTTCAGGTCTTACTGACGACAGAATTAACTGAAGACATTCTGACTTCACTGACTGAACTATTCTAACCGCAGTCAGGCTTGTGTACTATGGCAAATTTCTGATTAAGTAAATTCATTATTTTTTGCCCACACAGTGATAAATGTGTTTAAACTGTAACATCTCAAACTTCCTTCAATGCAATGAAAAATCTTATAGCTGTTTCTATTTATATAACCTTTCCATGCCAAATCCACACTCCATACAAGTCATACAATTTTTATACAGCATCTGTTAGATTTTACACCGCAAATAAGGTGTTCCCATAATCCTTTGGGTATCCATTGACACATGAGAGCTTTTCTCAGTATCAACCCACTAAAGCTTAGGAGTCAGGGAGTTAACTCAGTGGCCTCGCATCTATGTGGCAAGCACAAGGTCCTGAGTTCAATCCCTAGTGCCACAAAATCACAAAACAAAAAAGATCCACCAAAGCTAATGTCCTTGGTTGAACCTGGTTTTGAGAAGCAGCTTCATGTTATTTCTCTTCAAAATGAATTTCTTGTATTTTAGTATAGTATAACATGATAACTGATTCAACCCAAGGCATGATGATGAATAATAACTTCATATCAAAATTCTGAAATAAATATTTTTCATTACCACAAAGGGAGTTCTTTATTATAACTAAACCTTGTCAGTTCCTCCTCAGGAGTGGCAAACAGATTGTGCAAACAGTCCAGCATTAGAAAAAGAATTAAAGGTTAAGTGTGTACGTCATGGAGAAGATGTGCTTAGCATTCACAAGGCCCTAGATTGAATCTCAGCCACGCATGTGTGCATGCATGCACACACACACACACACAAACACACACACAGAGATAAGGAAATAAATTATAGCAAGCTACCGAATGAATATTAAGTGATCATTTAAAATATCCATAAATAGGGGCCGGGGATATAGCTCAGTGGTTCCAGCGCCTGTCTTGAAAGCACAAGGGCCCGGGTTCGATCCCCGGTAACCACATACCTATACTGGATGTGGAGACTCACCTCAGCAGCAACCAGTACCCCATACCACAGTGCCGGGCATGGTGGCTCATGCCTATAATCCCAGCACTTGGGAGGCAGAGGCAGGAGGATTGCTGTGATATGAGTTGGAGGCTGAGCTCAGGGCCAGCCTGAACCACAAAGCGAGACCCTATCTCAAAAAACCTTAAAAAAAAGTGTGTATATATATATATATATATATATATATATATATCCGTAAGTATTGTTTAGCTAGGTATAAAAATATATGTAATTTTAAATGTGTGTGCTTTGTAATTTTATCTGTGGAAAATATTCATGGATTTAAATAAGAACTGGGAAAAAATCAGCAAATATATTTCATTTGTGGGTACAAATGTTCAAATTTCTTTCTTTTTAACTGTCATATTTCATAGCTATTTTGGATTAAAATAATATAATTTTATGTTCTATCTTCATTTATACCACTCCTTATATTTTTGCAAAAAAGTCCCATATAAAGATATTTTGATTTTTCCAATGTAATGTATTTTAGAAGAGTTCAAAAAATCTTATCTTAGTACCTAATCTCAGCCTACGAAACATAGAACATTTTTAATAAGTAACATATAACATTAATATTTATGATTTATTGGATTCCTTCATAGACTTGTAATCAACAACTGCTTGTACTATGTATTCCACTAAGACTTTTCTCCTTAGATTTAATAATATATTTCACTAAAAGCAATTCTTATCTCAATCTTTAAAATTATTTATTTATTTTGACTGTGATATTCATTGCTAGAGAATGTATCTTTATCAAATATTAAAAATTACCTATAAATTTTTCTCTCCTTAGGATTCATTTTAAATGGCAGGTTTAATTTAATTTCTGTCAAACTGTAACTTGAAGGGATATATAGCAAAAATGCTATAAAAATCTTGAATTTCTACCAGCAAAATATATCTTTTTGATTGACATTTTATTTTGGCTGCAAGCAATTTTGATAAGCACTAAATAGCCAATAAAAATATTGACTCCAAAGTTAAATTTGGGACAAGTCCTCATCAGAAGAAAGATATCCAATATACCCTTCGTTTAGAGCAATTTTAAATACTTTTGCTATCATTCCCCCAAAATCACAAAATAATGATTTGACAAAATTAAGTTTCAGAAAATAAGCTGATAGAGCTGATGATAAAACCTGCTACTGTGACCGAAGCAGCTCTTCAAAGAATGACCAAGGAGTATTTCCCTTGTTAATCACTGACCCGTTATGACTGAGGTAGGACAGGTCTCCTGTGGTATTGCTGCAAAAACCACACAGCACTCCTGTTTCTCAACAGTAGCAGGGTCCAATAACACAGAGATGCTCCTGGCAAGAAGCATTTAAAATGAGCTTCCCATCACCATTACATGAGCTGAGCAGAGAAATGCAGAATGCCCATAGATTTGACTAGCCACATCCCTGTTGCAGATGATGTAAAACTGCCAGCTCTTTCCACATCAACTCTAAAAAGACATTAGCTATTTCTTCCATTCATTCATTGAAAAAATATTTACGGAACCCCTGCTGCCTCTAGTTCAGGCACCTTTTCAATACAAAGTGTATAGCTATCAAAAACAAAGGCAAGAAGCCTGGTATCAGGGAGCCTACATTCTACTGGAGAAAAGGGTGGTCAATCCAGCCAAATTGATAAATACTACTGACATGTTCTTTAAGGAAAGCAGAAGTGGGTAAGAGGGTAAAGAACAGGTAAAAGTGAAACAAGCCAAAATTTGTTTGAGGGGGGCTAGGAAACTACTGTCTGAGTGTGTTCATCGTGTTTGTCAGCTGGACATTCCCAGAGAGGAGGCTGAGTGGCGAGCGGTCTATGTTCACACGTGGATCAGCCCACCGATGCTCGCAGTTGGATGTGCATCCAAGTAGAGTTCAGTTCTAGAAGGCGGGTCCCTAAGGGGCTGCTTTTGTAGGCTGCGACTCTCGCCAAATGATGCAAACATGCTTCCTGTTCTGTCCTGTTTCTTTGGAAGGTTTAGAACAAGGGGAAAATACTCTGCTTAACTTTTAAAACAATATATTTTCTCGCACATACCAGCCAAAGGAAGTCCCTGATAGAATACAAAGCCTCTTTAACACAGCGATTATGCAAAACTAAATCAGAAAGAGAAAGATTTTGAGAAGTTTTCAGAATTGGTGAAGACTGCTAAGGTCAGGACTCCAAAAGAATTTTCTCCTTTCAGAGGAAATGGCTTACGCCGGAAACTAGATGGAAAATAAAAACCATGCACAATAACAGGTAGGGAAGGAAAAGGAGCACTGGAAAGGTGGTTATTTACACTCCTATAACAAGCCTGTTTCTAAGCCCAGTGAATCTAAGAACAGCCACAAAAATGAAATACCAGCCATGTCCAGGATTTAGCCAAGTATATATTTACCACGCTCTATGACGCAGTGTGAAATGAGCTCACAGAGGGATAACAGCCCAAGGTTGGAAGGTGTAGATCACTGACTTCCTCAGAGCTAAGAACAACGCGACACTCATGGTGTCTCATGGTGCAGGAGTTTTCGAATGTGCGGTTCCTACACAGCATCAGCTTGTACATGGCCACTGTTCATATACACCTACGTATACTAGAGGAGGTTGTCGCAAAGACAGCATCTGTCATCAGAGAAAACAGAAAGGATTAGTTAAGCCAAAAAGCAGGATAAGGATAGGGGCTGGTGCTGTAGTTTTAATTTTGGGAAACAAGAAGAGAACTATTGGAAAATGACCCCTAACTAAGACGTGAATCCAGTGAGACAAAAAGTTTGAAGCTGCACTGCAGCCAGAAGAAAAGCCCTAAGGTAGGCGCATGGCTGGTATGTTCAGCTTCCATCAAAGAAGCCAACGTGACTGAGGGAGAATGAACAGCAGGAAGAAGGGGAAGAAATAAAATCAAAGATCAATAGTGTGAGATCACATACGATGTCGAAGTCTGATGCATAGATGCAGGTATTTTTCTGAGTGAGGAAGGAGACCATTAGAAAGCTTCAGGCAATAAAGCAATCTGATGGTTACACATAACCACAGCTACTGTGTTCACTGAAATTGTCTTTCTTCCCATACTGCAGCGAAAGATGTCTATGTAGCAAAATGCAAGACGACTCAGGACCATGCACCTGGCTTCTAGTCAAAGCAAAGCAGTCAGCAGGGACGCATGCTGTTTCTAGTCCTGGACCCTAACAAAACCCAAGCACATCTTCTGCCAAATGCAGAAAAACAAGCACAGAATTAATTCCATGTCCCAGAGCACAGTGGTGCGTAGTGTAGAAGAATGCATAGTTCTTGTGTGACCGTGTAGACCAGAGCTCCCGCTCCCACTCTCTGTCATATATGCAAATAGTAATCACTCATTGCACGTAACTTTGAGATTTTAGAATTTAGAGTTGTTGGTTACAGTGATGAGTGTCTTTATCAGCATAAGAAACTACTTCAGTGACCAAAGCATCATACGATGGAGGTTTGGATCTTAGCAGCTACAGTGGTAGGACATGAACCCATAGAGCTTGACAGGGTCAGGGAAGAATATCTGCAATCTCAGTATTAAAGAAGCTAAAAGGCAGGAGGCCAGGCAGGGCTACACAGTAAGAAACAAACAAAACAGGATTTTGATTCCACTGGGGGTGTAAAAATAGGAAAGGAGTTGACCTTGACTGCAAGACTGTTGACCTCCGCAGCTTGAAAGATGAAACTACTCTTCCTGAGCTGGAAAAAGTCCAGAGGATCACATTTTGGGGACCATCAAGAGCTGAGCTTCAAGTCTGAGGTCTAAGTGTAAAGGTTATGGAAGCAGTTGATATACATCACTGCTGTTTCGAGACAAAAGCTCAGCTAGAGCGAGGAATTTCAAAGCTGTCAGTATAATATGCCAAGACCTCGTGAGATCTCTAAGACACCAGTGTAGATGGAGAAAAGGAACAACCCTGACCCAGGGTTATTTCAGTCTCCAAAGTTTGGAGAAATTTTTTCTTTTTAAAAAAAAGAATACAGATAGTTAAATGGCAAAAGAACACCAGAGAAAGCCAAGGCAGAATGGTAACCAAAGGTAGGGTTTCCGGGGTGATGGAGTCATTAACTATCTCAAGCAGATGGTAGATCCTTAAGGACACTGTCACCATTCGTCTCCTTTGTGGGACAGTACGCGGTGCGGGATACAAATGAACCCATACTGATGAACACTGGGTGACTAAACAATAGGTATACATTTTGAGAAAGAGCTGCTCAAGGGACAAGATAGTTGAGTATCATGCTGAGGGAAACAGTAGCATGAAATTTACTTTAAAAGCTCCTCTAATTAAATAGTAGTTTCCCTGACCCCAGCCGCAAGATATCCTTTTACTATCTAACTGGTAAGAGATGGAATGAGGCGTGAGGATTCAGAGTATTGATTTTAAGCACTGTGATTTATAACCTCAGAAGTTTGCTATTTTTGTGAAGTATTGTATTTTTGCAGCAACTATTCCTCAAAATGCTGGCTGATTGAAATTGTAAAGAGTAATTTGAATGTTTTGTAAGCAAGTAATTAGTTCCTTCCCAAACCTGTTTTCTCTAATAGTTAACATTATTTGTAAAGTTTTTCACTATTCACATTCATCCAATTTCCTCTCCTTCTGGATGCTCTGCAATATATTAACAATATGATAGTGAATTTCAAGCTAAAAAATACCTAGAGAGTTAATACCAAAAAAAATGAACTAGCACGGACAGAATGTTAATAATTAATGTTATTTAGAGGCAGTATCTCTTTACCACTACACCAAGACAAGAGGAACGTGAAGAACTGGGAAGTAGTGACAAACAACAAATATTAATTTAACAAGAAAAACACACACAAGATCAGAAAAAGAATGGGTAGGTCTGAACCATAGAACCAAACACTACCTAGCTATGAATGTTATAAAATAGGGCTTGAATTAGTCCTCACACTTCCTGCTGGACAAGAAAGACTCCAAAGAAATAATAACATTTACACCATTAATTTCCTTTCTGTGCACGAGTCTTTGCGCAAGGGCCTTGGAGGATTTGCTAAGTAACAATTCCAATGCTTCCCTACAATAAATGCAACAGTGGGTAGCATCTCCAATACGTATATGAAAGAATATGGACTGCTGCACAAATCCTGTTCTGGTTAATTTCACAGGAAGCGGTGGACTGTTCAAATAATCCTCCTTAGATGGAAGAGTTCCTAGACAACCTGATACTGAAAACAGAAAGTTCTGGAGAATTCACGCTCACGTTCTCGCCCATATAAGGTCGCTATTAACTCTGCCGTGACTGCCAATTCCCTGGAGACAGGAACTTTCTCTTTTTAACGTACCTATGTTCAGCTCCCAGCATGGCGTCTCACAAAAAAACAGGTTTCTGGAATTCATAAAGTGTGTGTTCATCAGGAAGGATTCTTTACCTAAGACAGAGGCATCCTGTCAGTGAAGGTGGCTCCTTCCCTCTCATGTACCTGTGGCTGGTCTTGATTCTATAATGTCTGTGTTCATTTTATAATATCCAGTATTGTTTCTCATCTTCTACGTGATTTCCATTTGGAAACTGAAGCAATGCTTATCATAAAAACAGACACTTTTTCAAAACTAGAGCGTAAGTCCATGCTCCTTCCTCAATCCAACATTGCTTTCAGGTTTTCAGTTTATATTCGCTTTGGAAAGTTAAAGTACTACTTCTAAAAATATATTTACAACTATAACCTGGTATAAAATTATCATGCTTCTAAAATTTGAAGCAGGAGGATGTAAATTCAAGGCCAACCCAAGTGACTTAGAAAGATCTTATCTCAAAGGAATGTAGCTCAGTGATAGAGAGATTACCCAGCATGCCTAGAGCTTGAGTTCAGTCACCAGTACCATGACAAAATAAAATATGAATGCAAAGCTAACAAACTTTAAAGTGCAGTGGAGGAAGTGACAACTTAAAAGTGATACATTTTTTAAAAAGTAAGAATCTCAGCCAGGAATGGTGGTGCTTACCTACAACCCCAGCCCTGTCAGAGGATGAAGCAGGAGAATTACAAGTTCAAGGCCAGCCTGGGCCACTCAGCAATTTCACAAATCCCTACCTCAAAAAGAGACATAAAAGGGCCCGGGACTTAGCTCAGGTGGTACTGTGCCTACCTTGCAAGCACAAGGGTCCGAGTTCCATCACCGGTACCACAAAAATGAATTCATCCATATATACATATATACATCCATATATACATCCATAAAAGAGCACTGAAGAAGACACCTGAACTTTAGAAAGACTACTCATGTCCATAAATTGGCACAATTAATAAGGTTAAATTGGTCACATTACCATAAGCAGTCTACAGATGCAATGTAAATGCTAGCAGAATTCTAACAACATTTCACACAAAAAAAAAAAAGAAAGAAAGAAAAGAAAAGAAATACAAAACTTTCTAAGGAAACACAAAAGACCCAAAATAACCAAAATAGTCTTAAGCTGAAAGAGCAAGGCTGGCGGAATCCCAGCGTTTAACTTTCAATTGTACTACAGAGCCCCAGCAGCAAATGCAGCATGATACCGACACGAAACTAGACACAGAAGAAAGGAAAGCAGAGCAAAGCCACACACGCGCGGCCGTCTGCTTCTTGACAAAGGGCCAGCGTGGAAACATTAAACCGGTGTTGTTTAACCCGTACCGACAAGGAACAAATAAAGTCACTTTGAAAGGCTTGGGAATGTCAGGGGTCCTGGGTTCCTTTTTGTTTGGGCCCCTCCATCCCAGGGTTGTTAGGATTCCACATACATGTGACGACATAATAAATAGCTTTTGCCAATTTAATACTGATTTTAAAAGATGTTTATATTCCAGGAAAGTACTAAAAAAGGAAAGCTTGCATAATCCTAGTAACATCAATATCTTCATAAACTATGAACATTAATAAAAATAGGTCAGTTCGTCTTGATAAAAGGTCAAGACATATAGAAAAATATAAATTACAAATATCACATGTGACAAATAAATGCAATGACTGTGGAGCAGAAACTTTTACAAACACCCTAAGAAATAGAACTCACATTACAGAATATTTTAAATTTACCTCTCCCACTATTAATAGCTGAATAGATCATGTTGGAATAATTTTAGCCAAAGTGAAAGTACAAAAAGTGTTCCTAAAGGCCATAGGTTAAGAAAATGCCACAACCAAAAATATCTTCCTCATAAATCATCTCCTGGCCTCTCACCAAAAATGTCAACATTTAATATGTCTGAACAGCGGGGACACACGATTATTCTTATTGGGTTAACGTAAGTAACACAAGCGTGATAACAACCAAACATAATAAATCTCAGTGGGATTAAGGAGATAAAAGTTTCTTTTAAAATCATTTTACAGCCAGCTGAAGGATTAAATTATGTATCTAATTTGGAACATGAACTACTGCCACCTAGTGTCTCAGATTTGTTACTTCATCTTCTAGGTCCATTTAGAAAGAGGATTTTAAGGACGTTGAAGGATGAACCGGCAAAGGGGTGTCTAACTTCTACAGGATTTATTCCCATAGGCAGATGGGAAGGGAGCGGCAACGATCTCCTTGTAGTGTGTCTGATAGGTGGACAAGATCCTTTTTGTAAACATATGGCATGCAATTAAAGTACCCTTTTTAGCAAATAGCTCTCCCAAGTTTTGGTAAGCATACAGAGCTTAAAGATTGCCCGGTTACGAGCAGGGGACTTAGCTCAGTGGTTCTGGCACCTGTCTTGTGAGCATAAGGGCCCGGGTTCGATTCCTGGTGCCCACATACAATACTGGACGTGGAGACTCACGCCCAGCAGCAACCAGCACCACATACCACGGTTCTCACGCCCTTAACCCCAGCACTCGGGAGGCAGAGACAGGAGGATTGCTGTGATGTGAGTTTGAGGCTGAGCTCAGGGTCAGCCTGAACTACAAAGGGAGACCGTGTCTCAAAGAAATCCTTAAAAAAAAAATGTAGGTTTTTTGAGAGAGAGTCTTGCTTTGTAGTTCAGGCTGGCCCTGAGCTCAGCCTCATACTCACATCACAGCAATCCTCCTGCCTCTGCCTCCTGAGTGCTGGGATGACAGGCGTGAGCCACCACGCCCGGCACTGTGGTATGTGGTACTGGTTGCCGCTGGGCATGAGTTCCCACGCCCAGGACTGTATGTGGTTACTGAGGATCGAATCCAGGTTCTTGCGCTTACAAGACAGGCGCCGGAACCACTGAGCTAAATCCCTGGCCCAATAAAAAATAAATAAAATAAGATTGCGAGGCCAGAAAAAATGGCAAGGCAGATGATGAGGAACGTGACTGTCACTGGTGCTGGGTGAACTCAGACCCACCTCAGACTGGAAAATTAGAGTCCATAGTGAGCAAAGAGCTTCCTCAATACCCACCAAAAAGCTTATTGCCTGCAGCGCTCTCACAAGGCACAGCTTTTCCCAGCATTAGTCAAAAATTGTGTTCAATTTTCTTAGTAAAATAGGCCAAGCCCCATGTTAAAGACGACGTTACACGTGGAACACTCAGACTTTCAACTTGCCTGGACACAAATCTAAAAGGACTTGTATAGTTTTTGTTTTTGTTTTTTGCTTTGCTTTGCTTCCTTTTGTTTCAGCAATGGCACAGATAGAACTCTGAGACTTACATTTGTTGGTAAACACTTTCTTTTCTTTCTTTCTTTTTAATGCCTTCACAAGAATCTACATTCCCACCTCTCTCTCTTTTATGAGACAGATTCTCAGTAATTTGCTAAATTGCCCAGGCTGAGCTTAAACTTGCAGCCCTCCTGCCTCAGCCTCCCAGAGAGCTGGGATCACAGGCATGCACTAGCACGCCTCAGTAAGGCAAACTCTTTAATTACAGCTCTCTGCTCCCACAGCTACTTGGTTTAAAGAAATACTTATAAAGTGTTTGCTTTATCACCCTTAAGGCTTGAAGTTATAATTTGGTTTAGTTGTCTAATTTTAATTGTTTAATGTTTCTATTTAATATAGTTTTTTCTAATTATTACTAATTTTTCTCTCCATTACAGAATTACGTCGACTTGATTCTCCATAGCATACTGGCAGAAGTCTGTGTTATATATTAGAAAGCCTGTTGTAAAAGTGTTGAAAAGAACTATGTGTAACCTCTTCATGGAATTTTATTGAAATTCTTGGCCACAAGAGAAAGAAAAGTATCAAGTCTCACGGATGACAGGATGCTGATGAGAGATGTAAGACTCTCATCCACATTCGACGACTATCAGAATAGTTCAAGGACAGAACTGAGGCTGGGAGACGAGCTTTTCCATCTTAGAAAGCATTGCCACAGCAGAAGGAGAGCCTGAGCAAAAGGAGGCGCAGACCATCACGAGCCGGTTATAGAGACCGTACTGAGCCTTTCAGTGGCTTGGGGGAGGGGGGCTGGGCCTAGTAACATCAGAACACGGGCTGCAGAAGCTTCTGGAAGAGCAGAGAAGCAGCTAGCTCCGGGCTGGCACAGCTGGGGTCCCACAGCGCCGCCATTCAGGTCTGACAGCGCTGTGTCAATTAGAACAAAGAAGGCAAACTGAGTCTGCGTAACACCCCAGGGCTCCCAGAGGCTGGGGGAAGAGAGCAGATCTGCAGAATCCCAGCTTCCTGCCCACCTGCCCCTGGACTGACATTTTTACACGGCCAGGAGCTACAGCTAGTAGAACAGCAGTATCTATTGATACTTAGTATTCAGCAAAAAGCAGATGGTTGATTTTAATATTTACCTGGACTCTAAACATGGCAAATAGCACAACTCATCATTAAAAGAAGTTCACATTTTGAGAGGAACAGTATCCAGGATTATATCTTATGTATTTCTTAAAATTTCTTACTTGAACTTCTCTCATGCAATTCAAAATGAACTGCATGTTAAAAATGTTCTGTTTCATTTTGTTTTGAGACAGGGTCTCACTCTGTAGTACAGGTTGGCCCTGAGCTCACTATGTCGCCCACTGAGCTAAATCCCCAGCCCCATGTTAAAATTTTTTTTTTAATTTGGGTCACAATTAATCAATTTTATTTCTTCAAGTTGAAAACATATTTGTTAAGGACAAAATCTAAGCAGCATAAATTAATATATTTCTGCTTTTAACAGTTAATTACACTGACTTGGGGTTCCTCTACAACACAGATGCTTCTCCACCGTGCGTACTTTTCTGTTAGACACTAGTAGGGAAGGGCTGGGGACGTGCCTGAGTGGGAGAGTACTGGCCCAGCATGCACCAGACTCTGGATTTAATTGGCAGCACTGAAGAAAGAAAAAGAAGAGAGATCCATGGGTAGGCTAATATTTAAAAAAAAAAAAAAAAACTTTTCCTACTGTCAAACAAATTTGAGGTTAATTCTAAATTTCACCATTGTTCTCCAAAATGGCATTAGAAACCATGAACCAAAAGCCTTTATTGGCTAAAGCCATCAGAAAAGAAATTCTCTCCCATTCTGAGGAGGTAACATACCATAGGGTTAGTGACAGTCTTTGAGATCTGTAAGCTATGATGGAAATCCTACTGTTTAGCAACACTTCAAACTAGATGTGTCTTCTTTTAGCAGTTTCTTTCCTTATTTTCTATAATCTTTGGTTTCCACAAGTAAGAACATTTCTACTTGTTTATTTTCATTTTCTGGCGTCTGAACTGAATGTTGGCTTCACACATATTAAGCACATGCTTTACCAGTTAGGTACCCCACCAACACCAGGAAGCCAAAATGAACATCAGCCTCACAGCTAAGCAAGTCAACTCATCTTTATCAACTACAGTCCCTTCAGCTGTAAAAATTATGTTCTCAAGGACATTGTTTACCTAAAAATATCTCAAGCTTATCCTCTTTAGGGCAGAGTAATATTCCATTACATATAAAACCACATCTTTATCCACTCATCCATTGATGGACATAGGGGCTGTTTCCAAGATTTAGCTGTTATACATTGTACTGCTATAAACATGCGTATGTGTATATTTCTATAGTATTGTGCCTTTAAATCTTTTGGGAAAACATCTAGAGTATCAAATGAAAGCTAGTTCATCTAGGTCAAATGAAACCTCTAGTTTTAGTAATTTGAGGAATCTCCATACTGACTTCCAAAATGGTTGTACCAGTTCACACTCACACTGACAGTGGGTTGTAACCGGTGGATTGCTTGATGACAGCCATGCTTTCTGGAATGAGAGGGCATCTCTGAGTTTCCATCTCCATCACTTGAGTGACCAGTGACACTGAACATTTTTTCATGTGTTTATCTGCTGTTTTTACTTCTGCACCTGAGAAATGTCTGCTCTCTCAGAGGCCTGCTTTCATGTTTAAACAGCGCACTGTGTATTCTGGGAGAAACCAAAAGGATAAATGAGGACCACAATGGAGCAGAAATATTGGAACGTAGGAAGAAAACCCTCAAATTAGAAGGAAAACAAGGGGATAGGAAGGGAACAAGGATAAAAATAAATAAATAATGGGCCGGGGAGTTAGCTCAGTGGTTCCGGCGCCTGTCTTGCAAGCGCAAGGACCCGGGTTCGATTCCCCGGTAACCACATAACAATACTGGGTGTGGAGACTCACGCCCAGCAGCAACCAGTACCACATACCACAGTGCCGGGCGTGGTGGCTCACGCCTGTAATCCCAGCACTCGGGAGGCAGAGGCAGGAGGATTG
>PVIR01008597.1:0-56594 GCA_004026965.1 Petromus typicus
AGGGCCAGCCTGAACCACAAAGCGAGACCCTGTCTCAAAAAACCTAAAAAAAAAAAAAATTTCACTTCAAAGAAGCTATTAAAACCACAAACCTCTCAAAAAGTAAGAATGTTAAGCTTATTTATATCGTATCCTTTTTCAATAGCTTAGCCTAGAAATAGGAAAATTCAGGTCTACCTGGCATAAACATTAATTGCATCTCCCCTAACAGAAATATTTTTTAACTTTAAAAATAATGTACAAGTGGGCTAGGGATTTGGCTCAGTAGTTCTGGCACCTGTCTTGCAAGCGCAAGGACCCGGGTTCGATTCCCTGGTAACCACATACAATACTGGGTGTGGAGACTCACGCCCAGCAGCAACCAGTACCACAGACCACAGTGCCGGGCGTGGTGGCTCACGCCTGTGATCCCAGCACTCGGGAGGCAGAGGCAGGAGGATTGCTGTGATGTGAGTTGGAGGCTGAGCTCAGGGCCAGCCTGAACTACAAAGCAAGACTCTGTCTCAAATAAATAAATAAAATGTACAGGTAGTATTTTGAGGCTCCTCAAATGTCACAAAAACTAAAAAAAAAAAGTCAGATACATTTAAGTAATTCTGACCAATTAATAATCTTTTCAACACTAAGAAAATGGTAGAATACTATATTTTAATAAATACAGGAAAACGAAGTTAATTCAATATAAACAAACAAATAAATAAGCAAATAAATAAACCATCCAAACCTTCTGAGGCTGAAAGGGGCTTCTTGCAAGACAAGGCCTCCCTGTCCTTGAAGCTAAACTAAAACAAAAACTCTGTAATTCTCTGAAAATAAAACACCCTTGAAGAATTCCACGGATGTGCCAGCTGTTTTATTTCCTGAAAGAATATAGCCGAACACATATAATCATCTTTCTTCACTGTTGCACAATGTCCCTGGCCTAGAATGCACACACTGCATCTATTAGCATATTTAAGCATCTGACGGGCAGGGGTTTAAGAATCCTTAACATTCATCTTTGAATGCATAGTTTTCAGTCTTGACATGGTCATGGACTTCAGCAGTCAAGCAGCATATATTTTTCTATACACTCTAAATACAATACATTTCCTGAACTTTTGGCTTTCAGTTTCCTGTTCGTCAACGGCTAGAATGCTAGAGGCAGTAGGTAAATGCATCATGGCCGTGGCATTTCCACTTCTCACAACAGTGGACGTGAACTTCGTGTGAGCAGATACCGTTAGAGTGCACGCGACTGTAACAACAGCTACGACAGCAACAGCAGACATTTCATAACTTATAAAAATGGAAATATGCATCATAGTCCACATCAGAATTCATGTAACTTCTTTTATAGCTCAGAACTCAGAGAAGCTTTCTCTGTTCTGAAAAACTGATCAGCTTTCTTTATCAGACAGTAAGTCAGAACCCATCCTGTTTCCTTTCTTCTCTTGCTTGCCAGGAAGCTCGGAGCTAAATTTAATGTTCAAACACAGAAACTATCTTGCCTCAGATAACTGGTGTAAAGATGTGTTTTTCCCATTTCCTCATCCTGCTCATTATTTCTCAAGAGACTTATGCTTGTTTGCCAACTTTGTTTTTAATGGTCTTTGCCTTTTTTGTTAACAATTGCATGCTACCTTCAGTGATTAGATTAATATAAATTAAAATTACTGACTTAAAATTCTACTTTCATATCATTATAACCTGTTAACCCAATTTATATAAAATATAAGTTCTAAAATGGATCTTATTTTGCTTTCAAAAAGGTCAATGAAAAATTTTTTAAATTAAATAATAAAATGATAAGGATAAAAAATTAAATTAATTATATTATGGACACTTGATTAGGAAGATTAGAAAATGTTAAATTCCTTTACTTACAAAATTGGTCTGGAAAAGCTAGATAATATTTAACTATAAAAAGCATTAAATTTGCATCCTTAGATACAAAATTAACTATATATAAAAATCCTGAAATAATCAAAGATCTAAAAAAAGAGGAAAACTTCAGTCACACATGTTTATAAATTATAAACATATACATAAAAATGTTTAGCATGGTAGTATCAAAGTTTGTTAAATGGGAATCAAGCGCAGTGTTAGTTGAACAAAATAACATAAAGAAGAAAGGAACCCAAACTGTCAAATAAACCAAATACTGAGCAAAATTTTATCATCAATTACACAAAGATTTAGAATATATTCATATTTTAAAAACACGAGAGATGTGCCCACTTTGCAACAGATCCTGGCCCCTAAGAATGCATGGTGGCTGGCAGGCTCCAGGAGTCCGAGCAGCCGCGCCGAGCTACTGCCTGGAGCACTTGAGGCCCTGCGTCAGCCCCCAGCGCCCCAAACAAGAAGTATGTGCAGCTGGAGTGGGACACTGGGCTTCTCACTGTTTTAGGAGAAGCAAACAAAAACTAGAAAAAGGCAACAGAAAGAAAGCAGCCAGGGGACGGAGATATAGATCAGTGGTTCCGGTGCCTGTCTTGGAAGCGCAAGGGCCCAGGTTCGATCCTCTGTAACCACATACCATACTGGGTGTGGAGACTCACACCCAGCAGCAACCAGTACCACATACCACAGTGCCGGGCGTGGTGGCTCACGCCTGTAATCCCAGCACTTGGGAGGCATAGGCAGGAGGACTGCTGCGATGTGAGTTTGAGCCTGAGCTCAGGGCAATCCTCAACTACAAAGCAAGACCCTGTCTGAAAAAAAAAAAAGAAAGCAGCCAAACAGTGCTCCTATCAAATGAAAATGACAACATTCCAGTCTCTCTCCTTCCATTAAGAAATGCTTGGCTCAGTGGTTCCAGTGCCTGTCTTGCAAGCGCAAGGGCCCAGGTTCGATTCCCTGGTAACCACATACAATACTGGGCATGGAGACTCACGCCCAGCAGCAACCAGTCCCACATATCACAGTGCCGGGCGTGGTGGCTCACGCCTATAATCCCAGCACTCGGGAGGCAGAGGCAAGAGGATTGCTGTGATGTGAGTTGGAGGCTGAGCTCAGGGCCAGCCTGAACTACAAAGCGAGACACTGTCTCAAAAAAAAAAGAAAAGAATTACTTGGCCAATACCTAAAGAAGTCAAATGACAAAAAACTTAATATTCTAAAAATAAAGTTTGTAAAATGTATTATATTACTATATAAATTAAAAGGTAATTGTATATATATATTTAGTACATTATTTTACAAACAATAAAATGGTTCAGGGCTGGGGATTTAGCTCAGTGGTTCCAGTGCCTGCCTCACAAACGCAATGTCCTAGGTTCGATCCTCAGTAGCAAAATAACAAATGGTTCAACATAAGAAAATATTTTAAGAGAAACATAAGTTCCTATGAATTACACAAAGAGATCAAGACACATATACACCTCAAAAAAAAAAAAAAACCCCTACAACTCAGGCTGAGGATTTAACTCAGTAGTTCTGGCGCCTGCCTCGTAAGCACAAGGGCCAGGGTTTGATCCCTGGTAACCACATATCACAGTGCTGGGCATGGTGGTTTACACTTGTAATCCAGCAAGGAAGCAGAGGCAGGAGGATTGCTGAGTTCAAGACAGTGCAGGACCAGCCTGAACTATAAAGTGAGACCTTGTCTCAAAATAAACCCCCAAACACCCAAAACTCTAAACATTTTTTTCTTAGTACAATAATTTAAAAAATAAAATATATTGTAAGCAGTAATCATCTAAATACAAAGCAAATGGCAGACCAGAAGAAAAAACAATCTCCCTTCCCCTCAAGAAAACTTAATTAAGAAAAAGAAACCAAACTATTGGTAATATAAATAAGTGATCTGATACAAACATCTGTGAATTCCATAATTCAACTTCACAGAGCTTAAAAATGATAAAGGAAAATCAGTATTTCGGTAAAGATCAGTCTGGTCCAGAAGCCTGCATCTGGAGGAAGGGAGGTAGCAGAACCTGCAGAGGTCTGGGGTGTCTTTCTATAACCCATGCCACTTTCTCTTTTTTCATGCTAAAGAGCACAGAACAGGATTTTTAATCATAATTTCATGATACAACTATGCTCATAGTGACTAAAAAGGAAATATGACAGTGCGTTGATGATTACGAACTGACATCATTTATGCATGAGAAAAAATACCTGCTCTGTAAAAGGGAAGAGTTTTGAGCAACTGGTGGGGCCACATACTAAGCTCTGGGCTTTACACGTACTACCTCTCAGAAGGAAAACAGTGCAGATGAAAACAACGCTTCGATAAGATTTTGGCCATTACGGGTGGCGCATGTTAACATGAGAGAGACCGAAGGCAGCGGATGACACGCCCTGCAGACGACACTGACAGAAGAGCAGGGTCCAGGGCTGTGAGGCTGCTATCAAAATAGCTCTCAACCTTCCAGACTCTTACACCAACAGCACTGCAGAAGTTGCGTTCTATCACGGTGGAAACCTAAGGCCTACTAAAACACTATTACATTCATAACTTAGAAATTAAATGAAAGAAAGAAGCTCTTTTCTTCTCAAAGCTAATTTCTGGGTCTTGGTTTTTAAAAACACTCACTGTTAGGGGCCGGGGAGTTAGCTCAGTGGTTCCAGCGCCTGTCTTGCAAGCGCAAGGGCCCGGGTTCGATTCCCCGGTGACCACATAACAATACTGGGTGTGGAGACCCACACCCAGCAGCAACCAGTACCACATAGCACAGTGCCGGGCGTGGTGGATCACGCCTGTAATCCCAGCACTCGGGAGGCAGAGGCAGGAGGATTGCTGTGATGTGAGTTGGAGGCTGAGCTCAGGGCCAGCCTGAACCACAAAGCGAGACCCTGTCTCAAAAAACCTAAAAAAAAAAAAAAAAAAAAATACACTCACTGTTATTCATACATATTTGCCACACATAACGATCACATTCATCATAGGAAATTTGTTCTGGTACACAATGTATCTTAATTCTTTTTTCAACCCTTCTTCCCCTCTCCACTTACAAAAGCTCTGTCCCCATTTTTTCCCTTCCATTGTCTTTCTAAAAATCCCTTTCCCTTCCTTCCCTTTCCTCTCTCCTCTCCCATTTGATATGGTCTGTTTCCCAGATCTGTCCTCCAATTTGCTCTCTACCCTGTGAGTTCCACACACAGGAGAAATAATGTGATATTTACGCTGTGATATTTACGCTGTGTCTGACTTATTTCACTTAATATTATGGTCTCAAAGTGCCATTCATACTTAAAAATGACTCATGTCTATCCTTCTCTATGGCAGAGCAGTGGTCTACTATATATAAAAACCACATTTTCTTTACACATTCCTCTGTTGATGGGCATAGGGAATATTTCCAAAATGTAGCTACTACAAACGGTGCCGCTATAAACATGGGTGTGCATGTATCACTTGGGAAGAGGCCTTGAAGGGGCACCACTGGGTCAAAAGGAACCTCTATTCGGGCCGGGAGGTTAGCTCAGTGGTTCTAGTGCCTGTCTTGCAAGTGCAAGGACCCAAGTTCGATCCCCGGTCACCACATACCATACTGGGGATGGAGACTCACGCCCAGCAGCAACCAGTACCACATACCACAGTGCTGGGCATGGTGGCTCACACCTGTAATCCCAGTACTCAGGAGGCAGAGGCAGGAGGATTGCTATGATGTGAGTTTGAGGCTGAGCTCAGGGCCAGCCTGAACCACAAAAGTGAGACCCTGTCTTAAAAAACCAAAAAAAAAAAAAAAAAGGAACCTCTATTTGTAGTTTCAGAGGAATCCTACCCTGATTTCCATGGTAGTTGTATCAATATCTGACCACCATGGTAGAGAAGGTCCCTTTTCCCCACTACTCTGCCAGCATCTGATACTGGCTGACTTCTTGATGACAGCGTTTCTTCTAGAGTCTGAACTGGGATTTAAACATTACTTTAAGGACCAGTGGTGCTCATCCAACAAATGCAATCACAGGCTTGTCATTCACAAGGGTGAATTCATTGCATGTTATTCTTGGTAGTAAAATTATTTTTTTTCTTTGTGTTTGAAAGTTATAGGAGAAAATGTACTGATGATACTTGTGTAATTTCCACTTGAATAGTTGAGAATTGCACAAAGACAACCATAAAAACAGGCCTGAAAGCTGCAGACATGGCCAGTGATCGGTGTGGTGGGTCTCGGGCATGTGATTTCCTCTGACCCTCAGTCTCCTCCCACCTCCTGGGTAAAACAAGGTGGTTGGACCAGAGGATATTTCCTTCCTTCCTCCCTTTCTCCTTCTCCCTGGTCCTTTCCACTGTGTGGCTTTGCAGTTCAGGAACCAGACTGTGTATCTAGACGGCAGGGAAGAAAACAGTAGCAAAACCTCATTAAACTTGGGAGAAAGTCAGTAATGCTTTTATGTAATCTAGACTATTAAGAAAAGAAGAACGGTAGCCAAAAACATGTCTAGCATGAGAAATGAGCAAATTAAGAGAAGATTCAGGAGAGATGATTATGAGCTTCATGGTTAAAATCAGTCTGAACAGAAGTTCCAGTTTTTTATGGTTATTGTTGTTTGTGGAACTAGGATCTGAACCTAGAGCTTTCACATTAAGCTACATTCTCAGCTCCTTTTCAATTTTTTTTTTTTTTAACACGTAAATCACTAAACACTGGGCTTGTACTTGGGATTCTTCTGCCTCAGTCTCCCAGAGTGCTAGGTGTGCATCACCACACCTGGCTAGATTTCAGTTATTTTTTAAATCAGTA
The DNA here is from genome assembly GCA_004026965.1 of Petromus typicus. NCBI lineage: Eukaryota > Metazoa > Chordata > Mammalia > Rodentia > Petromuridae > Petromus > Petromus typicus. Next base: position 6,678 of record PVIR01008597.1, read on the forward strand.
GGTAACAAGAAATGCTAGGGATGCAGACTTAGCTGTGTGATCCCAAACAGGTAAGAACCTTTCCAGACAGCTCTAGAAACCTCCTGCAGCCCCCTCACTGTGTCTGGAAAGGCTGTCATACCCTCTGGCGTAATCCTCTAATCCCGCCCCACTGCACTCACCATGGTCTCCTGACACGCTGCCCTCTGGCCAGTCAAGAGCCTCGTTTCAAATGGGCCTCAGCTACCTGCCCTCCTCCTCAACAAATGTCCTCCCTACCTGAAGTGCACTGTCTCTCTACTTAGTCGTAATCTAGCAAGCTCTGACAGTGTTTGGGGCACAGCTGTAAAGATTTTATGTCCTCATTAATTCTCTCAACAGTCTTAGGGGAGAGGTTAACTCATCTAAGATTACACAGTGCAGAGCTACAATTCAGCACCGAATGGCTCTGAGAAGCCTGTCCACTTGCTAAATAGTCCAACACTCGTCAGCTCTGACATCTTGAAATTCTCATGTGCTTAGCAATTATTCCTGCAGTAAAACATCCTCTTGCCATTTACCATAAAAACTTGGTTATTTATACTTGTGTACAAGTTCAATCTTTTCTGAGAACAAGGTCATAGCTTGTATAGTATTTTTGTAGCATGACTTAGAAACTATCAATAAATACATGGGGTACAGCAGTGCTTCTTGCTGAAACTGTAATAGAATTTGAAAGATACTGGAGATACACAGCAAACACTGAGCTGAGTGCTTTACACTGATTCATTTCAGCCTCACAACTGGAAGTACTGGTTTCGTTCCTTTCCCATTTTATAGATGCGGAAACTGAGGCTTAAAGAAACTAAAATCTTGAGCAATACTGCAAGGTGGTAGTGCTAAGATTTCAATTCCAATTCCAACAGAACAATACACTTAATGCCCAGCTGATCACAAAACCCCTGGAAAAGAGGTGTCTATCCGCACACTGCATCTTGCATTACTCAGCAGCAGTCCTTCTCTGAAGGCCGTGATGGATTCAGAACTAGGGGGCAGCTGCTGCCTCCCAGAAACTCACAGTCCATTAAGACCTCAGGACCAAATTTTGATATCACTGGGGAAAGTTCTCATCATTATAACCTGAAATTTCACCCTATGGTTTAGGGGTAAGATGACCCTTTAAAAGCCCTTCGAAGTCCTCTTGCACCTCGGATCTCCCTGCGGCCTGCAGCCCGCTCCCTGAGCCCTAGAGTGCCTCTCTGTCACTGTGTTAGAGTAAAGGGTCCCGCTAATCCTAGCCACTGTTGTGATGACTTGAACTCAAGGGTCTACTTGATGAGCTCCTGTAATGGAATAGAAGAAGGAGAGACGAAAGAGCTGGAAAAGGCCACGCCAAGAAGCAGCAGAGGACAGGAGCTTTTGAGGCACGCTGCAGAGCTAAGATGAAAAAGAAAGCTCAAGAAGAGCAGGGAAGGTTCAAATTCAAGGTGCACGTAAGGGTTGGGAGTAGTTCAGCAGAGGGACAGAGACAAACAGAAACACTGAAATCTAATCTGCTTCATGAAGGTTGAGCAGGGTGTCTGTTTTGGTAGTGCTGGGGACTGAATCCACGGCCCCTTCAGGCGTGCTTGGCGAACACTCCACAGTGAGCTACATCCTCCTCCTTTTCTGTTTCGAGACAGGGTCTCACTAACTCATCCAGGTGGCCTCAAACGTGAGATCTTCCTCCTCCACCTCCAGGGAAGCGGGGATTACAGGCAGGAACCATCATTTCTTCTCCTGATTTCTAACGAAATGGCAAATGTATACCTGGAACATTCAGTAAGAAATCATTCACTAGGACAAAATGCAAATGAGGAATTTCTTTTTCTGAGAAATCATTTTAGAACATCAGCACTTGCCGCAGAGGGATCTTAAAATACCATCTAATCTCACCCATCCACTCTACAGCTGAAGCCAACTCAGACGGGCTGAGTAACTTCAACGGCCCGAGGTTATACTGCTACTCAGTTCCAACTGTCTGAATCTCCACCAAACGGGAGCACCCAGAGGTGGTAGGTTTTCTCCCTTTTTCCACCCTTTAACCCAGTAACCGCTCAATTAATTTCTGCAAAGCATTTCAGAGTCTTCCTATTACTCACGGTTCCCTTAGAGAAAATAACCAAGTAATCTTGATTATCTAAAACAATATGTACGGTATTTCCCTTCTCTTCTCCCATTACAATATTCTTCTTCTTCCCAAAGTCAGTAATTTTAATTGGATTTTTGTTTCTAATAGAAAGAACTTTCAACATTTCTCAAAAGAGCAGAAGATCTCCAGAAGCTGACCAAATTCAAGTCAGTGTGTGATAAACTACAATGCGTCTGGAAGGGAATTGGGCCCAAGATCCGGGAGCTACACAACTGCTAGTGGGAATACTAGGGAATACTGTGCAAGCATTTCTTTAGCCTTCCTGTTTATATCTTTGGGATCAGCCTCAGGCACCCGCATTTCAACACGCATCCATTCCAGGGGTGTCTGAGAGATGCCAAGCTAGGAATCCGTTTGATGTCACAGTCCTAGCCAGGACACATGGGACAAGAGACAGCAGCAGAGTCTCTGAGAAGGCAACAACCTGGACCTTTAGCCATAAAAAGTTAGCCCTGAAAATGTGTCATGTACATGCAGCCTCTCCCCACTGCAGAGGACTCGCAGACCTTGGGGCACAAAGGAAGTCATCCTGGGCCACACCTGTGCTGAGGTATTCTGCTGTTCAAAACTCCCCATAAACTGTGCCCTGCCAGCCACCAGCGACCAGATGGTTTAAGCCATGCAACTTGGCAATCTGCCCCCTCACCTATACATAAATATAGTACCCAGGCCTTAAAAATTCCATGTCTGCTTATAAGGCTGCTGGAAGCCTCTCTGGAAAGGAAGGAAATGTCTGTTTTTACCTCAGGAAGATGATTTAATTTTGATATGCATGAAGTTCACTATTCTGTAGTGATAATTTCTTGCTTTAGCACATTAATCAAATTAGGACAAGTACAGTGGAAAGGAAAGGGACAAAAAGATAAGAAGAAACATAAAATTAGAAAAAAGAGGAATTGTTTAGCTTAAGAAGCAAAGTAAGAGGAAAACAATGACAAGAAAAATACTGGAGTCATTCACAGCTAAGGAGGGACACTGGAGAGGACGAGGTGCTGGTGTACGCACGCTGCAGAGAGGCTGCTGAGATGTGTTTTGTTTCAAGACATAGGTGAAAATTTCGACCTCAAGTTAAGGTAGAGACAACAACACCGATCTGGAGCCTAAGGGGAGGTGGCAGTGGGCCTGCGCTGACTGAGGTTCTAGCGAAAGTGGTTAACAGAGGAAAAAGCGGACGACTGCACTCCTCAGACGCTGCACCTCCAAGACAACTCCACTCTGCCGAGGAAGAGCACTGTGTTCCACACAGGGAACGGAGAATTTAGACCCATTTATGTTTTAATAGGATGCTCAAAAATTAATCTTTCTTTTCCAGGCTATGAACTGACATTAAGAACCTGAAGATGAAAATGAATTCATAGCTACCAACTGTCTAAAATCTCTGAGCTAAAACAGTGATTTTAAATTTATAGTAAATTGTTTGAAAAAAATTTCCTGCATGCAGGCCTACTCTAACTTTCTAATGCGTACACGCAAAATGTTTATATATCAATGGTATGATGATATACTGATGTATATGGTTAGCCCTCTATTTCAAATACCTTCCACCTTAGCAAAAACATGCTTTTCTTATATATAAAAGGTTATTTTAAAAATGAATAAATATTCATAAATTATATGTAATCCTAAATTGTAATAAATATATATTAAAACTGAGCCAGGCATGGTAACACACACCCATAATCCCAACACTAGGAGGCTGAGGCAGGAGGATCTTGAATCGAAACCCAACCTGGGTTGTGAGTAAGTTGGGAGGAGCCTCAATTATAGAGCGAATCCTGACTTAGATAAAAACGTAACAATAATAGGAAGAGTTGATTTTTAAAGCTAATTTCATTGCTTAAACTATGATTTAAATAGATTTTAACTTAAATGAAATCAATCTGAGGCTACAGTGCATTAAAATCAATAAAAGAGCAGCAGATTCACACTTGGAAATCATGAATAGTTTATGCAAGCACCAACCTTTCCCCTGTGATAAACAGCACCACCCAAAAATGACAACTAGATTAGTGTGCCTCCTGCTCTTTGCCAAGTAAGTTCCAGGGCAGCAGAGACAGTGCATGCTCATGCAAAACCCAGCACACCATAGGTGTGCAGCTCTAACAGAAGCAACATCACCTTCCACTCCCAGAAAGCCTGAGCTGGGCACTGGCATAACTTCCCAGGGCCCAAGCACAGGGCAACAGGGCGAAGCTGGGATTCTGCTGGCGGCTCTGTCCTCCACCATGCTCAGGGCCCTGTTTCTCCCACGACATCTGCTGTCAGGAGAGCTCAGTGACAAGCAGTGAAGTGCGTGTCAGACACAAGACAGCAAGCAACCCTCTTGCTGGTCATTAAGTAAATGATGGGCTCATTCCTAGTGGAGGTATTTCACTTTCTTCAGATTACAAGACCATTCTCCTCATCTTAAACACACTGTTTTAGCTTTTTCCCCCTCTATTAAAGATATACATACTGTAAACTGCACAGATTTTAAACATTTAGCCTGATAAGTCTGAACAAATGTATAAAATTAGTGGATCTATGGGTCCACAGAGGTTCCTTGTACTAGCCTTGCACTTTTCTCTAGTTTAAAAATGACATGAAAAATAAAGTTACCTAACGAATATGCACTTGAATTTCCAATGCATAAATGAAGCTACCGAGCAGCTCTGCTAGCCCAGGAAGTCCTCTGGTGCCCTTTTCCGGGCAATCACAACCGCTGCGCAGAGCCAGCCGCCGCCAGCCGCCGCCCGGTCTCTATCCCTGCACCTCGGTGCCTGTGCTCTGACGTCCCTCAGCAGCAGCACGTCTGGCTTCTCTTACTCTGAACACTATTTCACAGTCCTCTGTGGTGAGAGTCAGGAGTTAGCTCCTATTGTGAGGCAGCCCCCGGGACCACCAGTGTGGTCTTTTTGTACATCTGTACTTCATTTTTCATGGATTTCATTGAAAAGAAACAAGTAAGAGTTTCACATATAAATATTGAAGCAGCACTGGCAGAGCTATAAGCACAAGTATGTATACGTGCGTATAAACACGCAGGTTTATCAGTTGTATGTGTGTACGTGATACAATGCAAACATCAATGCCTGGCATTCATACTTACATATGTGTGCATGAACTTGAGTAATTACAAGAAGTCCACCTTGGACCAATAAAGACATTTTTAAAAGAACTTATAAAGGTCATAGTGAAAATAAATCTAAGATGACCATCCCACTTTTTCTCAATACTGTACATTTATGTTTTACCTGAGATTCAAGAGAAAGAAATATAAGTAATTCAAAAGAGAAATGAATTTCTCTCCATGTAATTAATCTGTTATGCTTCAATGAAACACTTTCTTCTTATAACAAGAAAAAACAAGAACTTTAAAACCATCCAGATTATCATTCACTACATGATTTTTTATGGTACAGACAAAATCAACAATATATGTTAAGATTATAAAACTTTTATTGTCTTGATTTTTCAAAAGCCTAACATGGAAATAATTTCACTGGTTAATATTTAACATGGGAATATTGACAATATATTCTCATTGACAGTATATTCTGATACTCAATTTCCAGGGCCAGGGATTTAGCTCAGTGATTCCAATGTCTGCCTGGCAAGTACAAGGTCCCAAGTTCGATCCCTGGTAACCACATACAACAGTGCTAGGCATGGTGACTCACACCTATAATCCCAGCATTCAGGAGGCAGAGGCAGGAGGATTGCTGTGAGTTCCAGGCTCACCTGGGTGACACCGTGAGCTCAGGGCCAGCCTGAACTACAAAGTGATACCCTATCTCAAAAAACTGAAAAACAAAAAAACACACAAAGATTCAATTTCTAGGATGTTTCCTCCATTTTATGGTGTTTTTGTTTGTTTGTTTGTGAAACCAGGGACTGAACTCAGGACCTGTGCTTGCCAGGCAGGTGTGGCACCACTGAGCTACCTCCCCATCCTTGGCCCTTGTTTTATCTATTTTTTAAAATAACTTACTGCAGTGGTACTAAGTTTGTGATAATTCCACCATGTCATTTTCATAGGACAACAAAAAAAGGTTCTTTAATTTCCAGAGATAGGAAACTAAGAAATTAAGACTGATTTGAAATTCACATCCTACTTTTGATGATCAGATGACCATTTCTGAGGGACTCTTTAATATCACATATAGATTGTCAAGACTGAGAAAAAGAAGACTGAAGCAGAATGCTACAAATGGTTTTAGGGTTTTTTTTTTTGTTGTTTTGCTTTGTTTTTTGAGACAGGGTCTCGTTTTGTAGTTCAGGCTGGCCCTGAGCTCACTATGTAGCACAGGCTGGCCTCGAGCTCATGTTAATCCTCCTGCCTCTGCCTCCTGAGTGATGGGATTGCAGGCAGTGCCTCCATACCCAGCTATAAACAGTTTCAGGAATTTACCATTGCCCACCTTAGGAAGGGCTGACAACTATATAAGGGGTAAAACAATACTCTTCTAGTTTTTCTTTTACTCTTCCTTCTAAAAAAAGATGAGCAAACTCAAAAAATTGACAATTCAGGTAAACTACATGTTTAATCATAACATTTTTTCTAGGCATGGTGACACATAGCTGGGCCAGCCTATACTGGACACTGCACTCTAGGCTAGTCTGAAGTGCATAGTGAAACCTTGTAACAAAAAACAAAAAACTTAAAAAAATTAGTATCTGAATGTTTCCTAACTTTCACAGATGTAAGCCTGTTTGCTTAATCCATTATTTCACTCTGAAAAGACATCATTTTTATTTTTCTAATAGATATATCTTTTTCTAAAATAGGAAAAACAGCTTTGATTTTTACTACAAAAATGACAACTTCAAACAGCTACGTTCCCCAGCTTTTCACATGGTTTCTCCCATCATTCTGGAGAACTGAAAAAAAATTTTATTCAAATTTGTAAGCGCTCTAATTCCAGAGCACAGGTATGGAACCCCACACTCCCTCTGGTGGTCCTTCGCCCTCATTAACCGAGTTTTCCAAAGGGCTAGAAGTAATTACACCTATTCAGCCTGAAATACAGAGCAATTCTCATAACAAACTACAAAAGAGAAACAAAATATTTGAGGACTGAAATATTCTAAATATTTAGCTAAATTGTTAATACAAATGTTCCTACAATAAATCATTTCAATCTGCCCAAGAATGGAGCACAGTGGTACAGTGCTTGCCTAGCACATGTGAGGCCGTGGGTTCAATCCCCAGCACCACAAAAAAATATAAAAAACCAACCTCATATTTGCAGATCTCCCTTCATGGTAAATAAACATCTGATTTACAAGTTAAATCATGGGATTACTGTTTTTAAGTAATAGTTATATAATGCAGTCTCCCACACGCAGGTTAATTTCTTTACACTCTGGGAGCACATGTCAGAATTTGAAAATGTCTGAGGACTGGGACGCAGCAACATCATGTGATCCATCCTTGAATCCAGCTGATTTTACATTAAGTACTTGTTTCTGGTAACTTTATTCGTTTAAAAATATTTACTTGCTATGCTGTCACCACCACTGTAGGAATCAATCTTTTAAAATGAGACCGAAATGTTCCTCCAGGCTGGCTCATCCACTGCAACAAAAGTCTGCAGGTATACCTTGGGGGGAGAGCACCTGCCTAGCAGGCATGAGGCCCTGGGTTCAGTCGACAGTACCAGAAAAAGGTACAAAGAAAATCAAATGTATTACCACCACTGGCCCTCAGACTCAAAAAGAACCACATCTTAGGGTCACTACCTTAAAACGGTCCTAATTTTAATGTGTTAATGTGAAAATCAACATGTGCTTACATTCTGAAACTGAAATATGGTTGATAATTTTATATGGTCTACCGCAGGGGACAAAAATAAACAATTAAAATATTTAAAAACTGAATGTTAAGATCAGCCTTTAATTAAAAAGCACTCTTTCTCTTAAAATATTTAAAATGTTGTGCTGGGCAGGGTGGTACATGTCAGTAATACCAGAATTTGGCAGGCTGAGGCAGGAGGCTCGCTGTGAGTTTGAAACCAGACTGGGCCACATAGTGGGTTCAAGATCAGCGTGAACTGCTTAGCAAGACCCTGTTTCAAACAATAGCAAACAACAAAAATGCACACACACACACACACATATATATATGTAAATTAAAAATGCTTTCATGTAAATAAATCTAATTTATGATATGTGCTATATTGAAGTAGCATCATAGGATAAAGACTATAAACTCTCTATGAGTAATAGTATTTCAAATAATATGCCAAGGGCAATTAAATCCACCAAAACAATGAAAGTGCCAGTCTTTTTTTTTTGAGATAGGGTCTCACTTTGTAGCTCAGGCTGACCTCAAACTCACAGCAATCCTCCTGCCTCTGCCTCCTGAGTGCTGGGTTTACAGGTGTGAGCCTCCAGGCCTGGTGAAAGTTCCAGTCTTACAAGGTCACTTGAAAGGAACTACCTACACAGAAAAAAACCCCATCCTATGTGGAAGAGTAGTCATTGTTCAACTCATCTGTTATGCAAAAGCCAACTCAGCCAGGGGTGGCAGCACACACCTGTAATTTCAGCACTCAGGAGGCTGAGGCAGAAGCACTGCTGCAAATTCAAGGTCAGCCTCAACTACATAGTAAGACCTTGTCTCAAAAACAAAAACAAGCCAACTTGGCTTTTGATAACAGCAACCTTTTCTAGAAGTATAACCAAAAAGATGTACTTTCTTCTCTAGACTAATTCATGCTGGGAGCTTTTAGGAAATTTTAAAAATCCAAAATATGCACTCTTTCAATGAAAGAATAAACAAAATATCGAAGATTTAATTAATTGTCTAATCCATTATTCTAAGTTTTTCACATTGAATGGATTAAATTTAGATCTGAAAAAGAAATTCACCTAAAATCCAGCATCGTATGTTTTGTTAAATATCGGAATGGCAGACCTCATAACGTATAAGCTTGTTGTTTTAGAAAAGTACAATAATTTATAAAGACCTTCTTAGGGGCCGGGGATGAAGCTCAGTGGTGCCAGGCCTGCCTGGAAATGCAAGGTCCTGAGCTGAATCCCCATACCAAAAAAAAAAAGACCATCTTAGTTTTTAAAAATCTCAGACAGTCACGACTATTGCTAACTCTTAATAGCCAAGTAAATAAGTAAGATTACCATCCAATTAAATATTCATTATTTAGCATAATTAAGTCAAAATGAACTGTTCTTCAGAAGTTAAGCTAACATCTGAAAGTATAAATCATACCCAAGGAGGCTATCACACACGATATATTGTTATAAAAGAAGAGCAAAGTAAACTAAACCAAGTATTTCCCACAAATGATAATCTCCCCTTAAAATATTTTTTAAAATTACACTATTCCTGTAGGATCCCTACATTGGCTAGGGCCATAATTGTTAGTCAAACATCAGCTGGACGGAAACGAAGAGAAAAATGTTAAATGAAAGTATGACAAAATAAGACTTTCCAACCAGAATAAATCTTTTTCAAATCAATCCTTGAATTCTGACACAGACACAAAGAGAAGCAGCTATTATAATTCTCTAAAATAAGCCTAATACAGGGAGGAAGATAAAAAGTCCCCCACACTATTAAAAATCCCAAACCACAATACTCCTTAACTTTCCACCCTTGTCGACAAACTAAGAAAATGCAAAGACAATGAAAATAAACACTCCTGTCTACTCTGAGAGAGGAACAGAAAGCTCTCATTCAACGCTAAGCCTTGTTCCACTGGAAAACACACTCCTGAAAAGTAAAACCACGAGCTCAGACTGCTCCATGCAGAATTTACTGAATGGCGGCCAACCTCTGTACACACTGTCCTGACCCACACCGAAGGGATATCGAGAGTTCTGCATTCTCCACTTACAATTTGTTCCTTGCTGTGCTTTCGCCACCACCGATTTTTCAAAACGAGACCAAAATGTTCCCCCTGGCTGGCTCGTGCATAGGAAAAAAAAAAAAGTAACCTTCACCCTGATCCTTTTTTTTTTTTCTTTTTCCTTTTTTGCAACACTAGTCTTCGCAAAGTAGCATACTTTCTTATACCATCCACAGGGAGGGAAGAGTTTGAATGTGCCGGGCCCGCAGTGACTAAGGACTCTGAAACAACTTTTAACTGGCTCTGCTCGGGCTCTAGCAAGGCACGGATCACCTGTCAGGGAGGCGCCGAGGGCGGCGATCGGTCCCCGGGCACCGTCCCGGGCGGCAGGTGAAGCGGGGAACACCCATCCACACCCAGCGGCGGCCCCCCGGGAGGCGGCGGCCCCGCGGCCGCTCCGTTATCCTCGCCTCCCGGGCCGCCAGGTGAGCACGGCGCCACCGCCCGGTGTCCGGCGCTGGGCTGCCCGGTTCGAGCCCCGCGACCGCCGAGTCTCGGAAGGCGAAGTTTCGCTCCCGACCTGGCGCGACTGCGGACCCCGCCCGGCTCGCTCCGAGGGTCCCGCCGCCGGCGCGGGTGGCCGGTCAACGCCGGCGGGGCCGCCGAGGGGGGCCGGAGCGGAACCTGTCACCGGGCGGGAAACAAAAGCGAGACAAGAGCGGGCGCCACTGCCTCGGCTCGCGCGGCGGCCCGCCGACCCCGCGCCCGCCGGGCCTACTGCGCGCTGCACCTCGGGGCGGCTCCGGGCCCGTCCGCCCCGCCGCGCCGCCGCGGGAGGGGCGCGGAGGCGGCGGGACCGCCACGGGGAAGGGGCGCCGCGGCCGCCCGCCCACCCGCGGCCCTGGCGCCGGTACCTGTCGCCGCCGTGGCTCGCCGGCTGCCTCTCCGCCTCGCCCGCGCGCCGCTCGCTCCTCAGCCCGCCCAGCAGGCCGCCCGCGCGCCGGACACCGCCGCCCGAGACTGGCAGCGCCCGCGAGCCGGCCCGAATCCCCGGGGCAGCGCTTGGTGCCGTCCCGCCCCCGCCGGCCGCAGGACCCACCTTCCATAGGGTCCCGAGGCTGTCAGTCCACCCCCAAAAGGCGCGCGGGCTGCCGTTCCGCCTGTCTGGATTGGTGGCCGCGCGCCGTCCATGTAAATGAGGCCCCGCCCCGGGTTTATTTGCATCTCCGCCTCTCCGCGCTAGCCCACGTGTCTGGCCCTTGCCCTTTGTGGGGGCCCTCGAGAAAGGATGGAGCTAGCCAATGCCCTCTCTCATCATCCCTCACCTCCAGAGAAACGAGTGTCTTTGCAAGCTTGTTGAGACTAGTTCTTGTCTCCACAAGAGCTCTGCCCCGCCTAGCTGACCACCAGGCCTGTCCTGAGGCCACAAAAAGGACTCCTGCAAGTCAAACTGCCCGGTGGCCCAGGGGAAATCCCTCTCCTTCAATCAGGTTGGCACATAACACCTTTTTATGGACACCAGTGACAGTGAAGACCATGCTTGTGCTTGATTTTACTTTTCAAACGTGAGATCTTGGGCGTTTAAAACAGGAAAGAGCCTTGCAAACGGCTCTCTTCCCCACTCCCCGCCCTCCCGGTGGCCACTCAGAAGCTGGGCCTGAGCCTCGGGGAGCCCGAGCTCAACCTTTTCACTTCTGAGGGGACAAGCCTAGGCTCCCCTACCTATGGTCACCTGTGGGACATCAGACTTCTCTATGGAAACAAACTCCTGGTCGCGTTAGAACTCAGGGCCCCTGCTCCAGATGTATCCTTTTGCACACTCACATTCAGGGATTATGAACAGCGTCTTGTAGAAGTCACCACGCTGGGTGGTGTTTAGTCATTCATTTCCTACCTGCAAGAGGTGGTGTCTAGGCCAGAGTGTAACCCCAATACTTGGGGAGACCGAGGCAGGAGAACGCAGGAGGATGTCACATTGGGCTGGAGCTATACAGCAAGACTCTATCTCAAGCAAACAATGAACAGAGGCAGTGGCTGCAGGAGGGTTAGGTAAGCCAATGTTAGACTCTTGTTTGTGGGCAGGGGCCTGGTCTGTCTTCACTGGCTGTTAGAAGCCCTGGCTTTACCAGGTTCCAGGGAGAGTCACCAACATGATTTATTTGTGCATTCATTCAATAGCACAGCGCTGATCAGAACTGCACTGGCACCAGCAGCTGGTGTGCCCACTGAACACAGGTATTAGCGCTGTGCTGTGTGGGTGAGCCGACTCTGCAGCCCGGAGGTATCTACTGTGCATTTCTGTGCTCCTGAGTTCTGGGGCTGTGACAGCAAGCTGCAAGGGCCACAGTGGAGGCCCCCCAGGGAGGGAGGAACGAGAGGTAGGGAGGCCTTCCTAAAGAGGTGACAACCCACTTATGATGGAGTATGTTTGCTGGGACGAGGGGTATGGGTGAGGGACAGGGACTCCTCAGCACGGGGGGTTGGGCAGTGGACGTCACGAGCTTACACTCAGAACTGGAAAAGTCTAGGCGTGAGGGAACAGCAAGCGGGAGGGTGGGCAGATCTGAAGGGCTGTGTGGACGTGTCATGTGCCCCAGGACTGGGCTTTTCCAGGAGGAAGACAGAAAACCCTGAGGCTGCCAGCCTGTGTTGTAACAACAGCGGCAAACGGCAGCAGGCCCATAGGTACAGCTACAGGCCTTTTATTTTGTCTAGGTCAGAGTCTGCAGGGATAGTTAGTTCCACCTTGCCAGTGGCAGCCTGGCCAGCCCCACTCACGGCCCCAGGTAACCACTCTGGCCACACCGTTGTAAACCCGGGCATTCAGAAGCATTCCCCTAAGCACTGCTGCCCTTCAGAAGGCAGAGATCATGGGCCATGGCACAGACACCTGGTGTGGGCCGAGCAGCCTTTTACAACACCAACCCTGGCTTAATGGGTGTGTGGCCCTTGCACTTATACAAGGACCCAAACTTAAAGATCTGTGCTGGGCTTAATGCTCCGCTGTCACTGTTGTGATGTTCTTAGTAATTATTCAAGGGACCCTGCATTTCCTTTCTGCAGTGGACCCTGCAAATTCTGTGGCCAGGCCTGCCTGTCATTTAGTGTCTCCAGGCATGCTTGTGTGGGATGCAAACTATATCCCTCTTAAAGCCCTTGGCATGGCTAGGTTTGTTCACATGCCTGTGTCTCCTGACTCTCACAAGGTAACCTGAGATGGGCAGTGTTACTTTTTATTTTCATTTGTTAATTGAGACCAACACTAAAGTGTAGCAGCCCTGTGTGGTGACTCAGCTAAGAAGGAGCCAAGGTCCTACTTGAACGCAGGCCTACTATGGGCTGCTTCCAGCGTGGTTGCAGAATCCTTTCAAAGGCAGCTTTGTACATCAGGGATGTACTGTTTTGAAGCCAGAACACGTGACAAGGTGAGTAGCTGCCATTTCACCTTTTGAATAGTTTTTCATAAGTTTTGGACAATGACCTGTCATTCATTAAATGTTCAAATGCTATTTCTGTCCCTTTTCATTTTTCTTTCTGGACTTCTTCCTGTTAAAACATATAGTTAACCTCATGCAGTCCCTTACTTCTGTATTTTCTACCTTTTGTCCTTCTATGATTTGTTCTAAGTTTCTTATAGTTCCTTGAATTGGCTTTCTCTGTTTTTTCTTTCTAGTACTAGAAATTTAATCCAGGGAGTGCAGATCTATATCGACAGGCGTGAGCCACTACGCCCAGCACTGTGGTGTGTGGTACTGGTTGCTGCTGGGCGTGAGTCTCCACACCCAGTATGGTATGTGGTTACTGGGGGATCAAACCCGGGCCCTTGCGCTTGCAAGACAGGCGCCGGAACCACTGAGCTAGCTCCCCGGCCCCCTCTCATTTCTTATTTTTGAGACACCATCTCACCACATTACCCAGGCTGGCCTTGAACTTGTGAGCCTTTTACTCCACTTCCTGCATCTCGAATTATGGGTGTGAGCGATGGTGTCCAGCCATCTGCTGAGCACCTCTTGTTTCTCACTTCTAGGATGTGTATTTGATTTTTTTTCCCCAGTCTGCACTGCCATTTTTTATATTTCCAAGCTTGGATTGTCTTAAATATAGTAAAATTTGGCTCCTTCAGGGTCTTTATCTGACCCACACACTGTCAGTTTTAACTACTGTCTATTCCTCATGCTTTATTCCCTGTGTCTTGATTTTGTGTGGGGTATCCCAAAATCTGGTAGCTTAAAAGGGATATCAGAAGACTTTCTCCTTTTATTTTTTGTTTTTGGCAGTCCCGCGGATCAGACTCAGGACTTTGCGGCACCACTGAGCTACGTCCCGGCCCACTAGCAGATTTTTTTCTTGAAAGGGCAAATAGGACACAGACGAGTCATATTATCTGCTACTGTGATTCACCTCTGCCATTATAACAAAGCAGACATCACAGTACATAAATGAATGATATAGCTGTATTTCAATAAAACTTATAGGTGGTTTCTCAGCGGATTCTTAGGTCAAGTTCTTCAAGCAGAATTTGGCACTGTGCTGGCGGCAGGGTTGACTGTAGTAACACGAAGTTCTCAGCACCAGCGATAGGGTTGTTGTCATCTTCTGTCATTCCAGTGTTAGGCATTGCCCACGCCCCTGACCCTGGAAGCCGTCTCTTACCCTCTCTAGTGATTCTGTGACTTATCTAATAATTTGAAGTAAGTCTCCTTCCCGCTCAGTTGTGGCAGAAAGGATTCTGTTTTTTGAAATTAAAATGCACCGTGTATATCTGGCTTCTGGGTTCTAATCTTTCATTAAATGGCTATTGAACGTGGCAGGGGTGGAGAGAAGGATCTGGAAAGTCTCCCCAGGCTCACGGAGGCTGCACTTCCAAGGCCGATGGCCGGAGGCCCGAGGAGCCCGTCGGCCAGTGTGGATTCCCCTGTGCAAGCCTGAAAGCTGCTTTCTCTCGAGGGCAGCACACTCCGCCTTGACTCATTATAATTTAAGGTGCTCCGGTTCCATAACCCGCTTCTGGGAACTGATCCTACAACTGCAGCGCTCCTGCACGTCAGCCAGGCCCTACCTGTGAAGATGCTCGACACAGAGCCCTAATTCGCCTGCCGCACTTTTCTCTCTACACCAAAGGGAACAAGGCCTGCTGTCCAGACCGGCTAACGTTCAGAGTTGACTCTCTCACCTCAGCCTGCACCATGGAGATGTTTGTCTCCATTTTATAGGGTTCTAAAAGAGGCTTTTTGGGATCGAGACTGTTAGGAAAAAGCCCCAGAAATGAGTACGAAGGACAAGGTTGGGGGAAGGATCCTCCAGAGAATCCTCCTGGCCCTCAGTGTTTGCTCAGGACCTGCTCGCTGGCCCCAGGAGGAAGCCCAGGCTCTGCTATCTAGTCCTGGGAGTGAACCCAGGGCCTTCACGCTAGGCTACATCCCTAGATCTTTTTTTTTTTTTTTTTAGGTTTTTTGAGACAGGGTCTCGCTTTGTGGTTCAGGCTGGTCCTGAGCTCAGCCTCAAACTCACATCACAAACCTCCTGCCTCTGCCTCCCGAGTGCTGGGATTACAGGCGTGAGCCACCACGCCCGGCACTGTGGTATGTGGTACTGGTTGCTGCTGGGTGTGGGTCTCCACGCCCAGTATTGTTATGTGGTTACCGGGGAATCGAACCCGGGCCCTTGCGCTTGCAAGACAGGCGCCGGAACCACTGAGCTAACTCCTCAGCCCTCCCTAGATCTTTTTTGGGAACAGAATTTTGCTAAATTGCTAAGTTGCCCAGGATAGGCTTGAACTTACAAGCCTCCTGCCTCAGCCTCCCACCGTGCTGGGATCACAGATGTACAGCACCACACCTGCCTCGTTTTGTTGAGTTTTCTGTGACAGGATCTGACTGTGGTGCCAGGCTGGCTCTAAAATCCTGGGCTTGCACCATCGTCTCAAGCTTTTCGGGTCCCTCTCGGGGAGCGGGGACTCCATGTGCGGCCATCACGTGGGACCCACGCGGTGTTCTGAGGGCCGGTCCCTTTCCATCTGCCCCTTGGTAGCGAGGAGCCTCTCTGCACTGTCCCAGCTGGCTCGCAGAGACCTTGGGGCTGCTCCTCCGCGGTCGTGCATTCCCCTTGGGGCTGCTCCTCCGCGGTCGTGCATTCCCCGGTCTTGGCAATGCCAGGGCGGCACGCTGCTCCCAGGACCCAGCCCTGCAGTCAGCTCTCGGCTCCACCCACATGACTGACTGGGTCCCGTGTGTACTCCCAGCAGCGCTCAGCCAGGCCCTGTGGGCACAGGGCAAAGCCAGTCTCACCTCAAGAAGCCAGTTTCGGTTTAGTGGGTGTACGTGGGCAGGGGCACGAAGAGCATGTGGAGCCAGGCATGATAGTGGGCATCTGGAGTCCTAGCACTCTGGGAAGCTGAAGCAGGAGGATGGGAAGTTCAAGTCCAGCCTGGGCAACGTACCAGGATCCTGTCTCAGAATAAACAATAAAAAAGAGCTGAAGATGCAGCTGAGGGCAAAGGTCCTAGGTTCCATCGCCACTACCCCCCCCACCACTGCTCCACTACACGCAAAAAGCGAGAAGTGTATGGGATTTTAATCTCAAATTTTATTCTCATTTACATTTTCATGTTCTAGGAGAAAAATAGTTTTGGATGGAAGATAAGTGAAGATAAGCCTACTTTATTTTATTAAGTTTTATGAATTCATTCAGTCATCAGACATTATCTAATGTTGCTTTCTCAAAGATATGTAAATTGGCAAACGCCCCTAGCAGCAAGAGGCAGTGTAGCACAGTGGTTAGCTACCCAGACCTGCCCTCTGTGCTGGCTGTGTGGAAATCCTGCTCACGTGCCTGTCCCCCCAAGTCACTGGTCACCCGACTCTAAGTGTATCAGTTTTCCTCTCTGTCAGGTGGAGATAATAACAACAGTGCCCATTAGAGTTGTTACGACCATTGAATAAGCTGACAATGTAATACACACGTGCACACACACACACACACACGCACACGCATGCACAGCAGAACAGCACCGGGCATGTGCCTGCAGAAACGGTGGCTTTTAGTGTTACTGTTTGTACTACAACACAGTGTGCACTCGGTGAGACAAACAAGAGCCTCCTCAGCCTGGAAAGATGGCGAGGGCCTCGCCAGCTCAGTGCAGAAGGCATTCCGGGGATGGAACCGTGTGTACAAGGCCCGCGGCGTGACCCACCGGTTGTGTCTGGGTTGGGGGTCCAGGGAGGCTGGGGTGACAGCCGTGGGGCAGGCTGGGAGGGGCAGTGCGGTGCGCGGAGCGAGTGGGAGCTGAGGCCCAGCGGGGCTGTGGAGGGCAGTCCGGGCCTGAGGCTGCAGATACCACCCCTGGCAGAGAAGCCCTAGGAGGAAGGTGCTGTGAGGTGCCACAGTGGCGCCACCGAGGCCTGAGAGGAGGGACTGGGTCGGAGGATGGGACAAGAAAAGCTCACCGCCCAAGAGCTCTAATGGGGTGAGGTAGGAGACAGAA
Source organism: Petromus typicus (assembly GCA_004026965.1). Classification (NCBI taxonomy): domain Eukaryota; kingdom Metazoa; phylum Chordata; class Mammalia; order Rodentia; family Petromuridae; genus Petromus; species Petromus typicus. The sequence continues at coordinate 24,100 of PVIR01008597.1, forward strand.
CCTGAGGGGACCACGGGTTTCTGCCGAGCCCCCATGCAGTGGTAGCAGCTGATGTGGGCACGGAGCAGGCAGGCAGGTAGGTGGGGCACCTGTGTGCTCTGCAGGTGGTATGCCGTGTGCAGCCTGTGCTCCTGGGGTCCTTCTGCCTTTGTGGTGTCCCCTCTGAAGACACACTGTGACACCCCGGGCACTGAGGACAGTCCTTACTCCTGCACCCGCCCCACATCTCCCTGCTGGGCTAGGCTTAGCTCCCGCTTGGGGACCTCGGCTGAACTTGCTGCTGAAGTCCGGCACTCTGATGACAGGTCACCCGCAGAACCCCTCTACCTGGCTGGCCCCTGGGCTGCGATGGCACTGCCCTGGGGGACTGTGACATGTCACCTTTCCCTTGGAAGGGGCCACCCAGCTGGGATGCTGCTCCCAGCCCTAGAGCTACGACTTCCTCAGGGTGTGTGTGTGTGAGTGCGTGTGCTCCCCGATGCACGGGGCTGCACATGGTATGTGGTGTATGCACAGGTAACCACATCTGTGCCACCCCCGTGCCCTCGTGTATCTGAGTGCCTGTGGATGTCTGTGCAATGACTGTGCTTGTGTGGGTGATGCCCACCCAGGGGAGGGGCAGGGGAGCAGCAGGTAGCTTTCTGCAAACCGGCTGGGCTGTTTGCGGGCAGCAGGTGGGAGTGGGCTGGGGTGTGGCTGTGGGAGCAGCAGAATGGTGTGCCGAGGGAGGGACCTGCCCGGGGTGTGTGGGAGAGGAGGATGGGGGGGCCTCCTTCCGGCCCAGGCCCTATCGGTGCCACTCAGCCAACCTTGGCCATTCCTCAGGCAGCCATCTCTGCCCAGAGCACCCCAGAGGCCCTGAGGAACGGGGAGATCTGGGCTGGAGCAGGACTTCGCTTCAACTGTGCCCCCTGCGATGGTGTCACAGAGACCCCTGCTCTCCTGCGAAAGGCCCTTCCTCGGGAAGAGGGGCTGCCCTGCCAGTGGATACCTGACCCAGGAGACGGAGGTGGTCTCCCGGGGCAGCACTTGAAGGTTTTCAACAGTGAGGGGATAGCAGAGACGGAAGTGGGAGGGAGGGCATTCCAGATGGTACAAAGGACCTAAGCAAGGCCCTGGGGCAGGAAAGCACAGGCTACTCTGGGCAGAGGTAGTGCTAATGGTGCCCTTCGAGGGCCTCTTGAGACGACTTCCTTCACATGTGGGAGAAGGGTGATGTGCTTCAGGGACCTCGCCCTCTCTGCTGCCCGGAGGCCTGCAGGAGAAGCCACCAGGCACCGGCAGTCTGGTTGAGGCTTTCTTGTCCCCAGCAAGGACTGCAGCCTGTGCTTTGCCTCCTTTGCCAGCCCTACCGGTTGCTGAATGAGCCACCGCTCTGGGTGCATCTCCCCGGGCAGGGGTTCAAGGCCTTCCCTTGCCTGAAGCCTGAGCACCTCCCAAGGGAGCGAAAATGTATCCCTGGCAGTCTCCACACCTGCAAAGTGGGCACCCAAGGCTGCACTTTGGAAAGATGGGCAGAGCTGGTGCCTCTGTCCTCTCCAGCCCCTCCCCAGGCAGGACAATGGGGTAAGAAGCCCAGAACCATGAAGACCCCGAAAGCCAAGGCAGGAAAGTTAAATAACCTCACTGCCTCTGGGCAGATGCCCTGGAGAGTGCGTTTCCTCCAGCCTGAGCCCTGGGAAACCTGCAGCAGCTGGTGAGGGGTGGGGTGGGCACCTCTCATCAGAACCAGGAGTGGACCCTCACAGCCCGCCTGGCCTCCCTCAGACCTTGCATCCGCAGCCTCTCTACTCCAAGAAGTTTAACCCTTTGGCCATACTGATGCCTGAACCCAGGGCCTTCATACTGAGCTACACCCCAGTCCTTTTCTATTCTGAGACAAGACCTAAGTCACTGAGTTGCCCCAGCTGGGATTCAACTTGCAATCCTCCTGCCTCAGCCTCCCAGGCTGCTGGGATGCAAGTATGCATCAGCACAGTCAAATGTTAGTTTTTTAGAAGTTTAAATATCCCTCCTTTTTTTTTTTTTTTAGGTTTTTTTGAGACAGGGTCTCGCTTTGTGGTTCAGGCTGGCCCTAAACTCAGCCTCAAACTCACATCACAATCCTCCTGCCTCTGCCTCCCGAGTGCTGGGATTACAGGCGTGAGCCACCACGCCCGGCACTGTGGTATGTGGTACTGGTTGCTGCTGGGTGTGAGTCTCCACACCCAGTATTGTTATGTGGTTACCAGGGAATCGAACCCAGGTCATTGTGCTTGCAAGACAGGCGCCGGAACCACTGAGCTAACTCCCCGGCCCTATCCCTCCTTTTTTGAAGCATTGTTTTCACATTAAGAATTTTATCATCTCCGTCCTCTTCTAAGCTAGCATCTGTATTTCTCACTGTATGAAACACACACTGGCTGTAAGCATAGGAAATTCATCTGTGGAGATGGAAATCAGTCATGGCACCTCTGGGGGGGGGGAGACTGACTTGGAGGAAGCTGGAGGGGCTGAGGAAAACATCTGGAATCTTCACCTAGATGATGGCTATCCAGATTTGTCAAAAGTCACCCTGTTGGATAGGTACATATCGCATCTTTTCTCTGGTATGAGAAAATGAAGATGTAAATGAGTCCTAGCATTGTAACAAAAAAGTAAGGAAACAAATTTTATGTATATGGGGGGGTGGTAGGGTGGGTAGGGCTATGGGAAAAAATGAGAATTAAGTTGTGTCTTATACTGGTACAAATCCCCATTATGGAGTGCAATCATGATGTGTACATTTAATGTACCAATAAAGATTTTTAAAAAAGTCACCCTGTTGTACACTTAATATTTGTGCATTTGATGGAAGTTTAAGCCCATCCTAGGGGGGGGAACTTAGCAAAACTCTGTCTCAAAATAAGAGAGAGCTGGAGGTGTAGTTCAGAGCAAAGGCCCTGGGTTCAGTCTCCCGCACCACCACTAAGAAAGAGAGTCTGTTCATTTGACTTCGTGCAGAATGTACTTAGATTACACCTTGGTAAAGGACCACTGGGAGCGTAAAAGACGCACGTACCGAGCAGACACGCTCAGTCTGATGAACTACAGAGCCAGTCCCGCTGAAAACAGCCAGACCGCGTCAGCATTTCGCCCAGGCCACAGCGTCTGGCTGGACCCACACAGCTCTCCTGGGGCCCCCACCTGCAGTCTGGGCACCCGGCCGGTGGACACTGCCTGTTTCTTGGTCTCGGATTTGTGGGGAGACTGAGAGCAAGGATCAGATGGAGTACCTGGGGTTTGCAAGCCAGACTTTCCCATCAGTGCAATCCCAAACTTGATTATAATTCTTCTCCCCCTTCCCCCCTCCCCCCACTGAACCTAGGGTGGTCATACTGAGCTACATTCCTATCTTTTTTTTGAAGGTGAGCACTGGGGAGGACATCTGTAATTTTAGTACCTGGGAGGCTGAGACAGGAGGATCACTTGAGTTCAAGGCCAGTCTGGGCTACACAGTGAGTTCGAAGCCAGCCTGAATTACATAATGAAACTGTCTCAAAAAAAAATATATATATATATATATATTTATTATTATTATTTGAAATTATGAGACAGTTGCCCAGGGTGGGCCTGGAATTACGGGTGAGCACCACCACCCTGGGTCGTTTACCAGTGAAGTGAAGGAACAGAAAATACACAGTTTCCCCTTTCTGGGAGGGGGTTTCCGACCTGGGCTCTCAGCGAGTCTTGCCTGGGGTTGGAGGTTGTCCCCAGGGAGACTAGAAGAGAAACAAGCTCCCCTCGCATCCTTGCGAAAAGGCACCGCGCTGGGCCAGCTGCCCCCGAGCAGCAGGAAGAAGAGTCAGAGTCGTGTTTTGCTTGAAACCTCCAAACAGCTCAGCAGTTGGGGGCCAAGAATGGGGTGGAAGGAAGCCGGGGATCTGAGGCAGCTCCGCGGCCCCTGGGCGGGCTGCAGCTGGTCCGCGGGGTGCTGGGGGCGGTGTGTGTGGGTGCAGGGCCTCCCAGCCGCGGAGCAGGAAGCTGGGGTGGGCGGGGACCTGGGCAGGGGTCTCTGTCCAGATAACCTGAGGAACCACGGCAGGCCGGCAGGCCGAGTCTTGCAGCGCGAGGTCCTCGCCTCACCGGGTAAGCGCTAGGTCGGCCCACCGTGGGGCTCTCGTGGGCGTGGGGAGCCCCTCCGGCAGCGAGGCCCCTCCCCCTCAGGGGCTCCGGGCTGACACAGGGCTGGGGATTGTCACTTGGGTCCTTGTCTGACTCTAGCTTCCGCTCTGCCCAGAGCTCTGAGGTCCTCTAGGGCGGGTGTGGCGCCGCGCGGAGGAATTTCCCTGGAAACGGGAAGTACAAGCTGTGTCAGGGGGGTCCCAGCAGAGCCGGCGGGGAGAGGCCCTGTGGAGGGGCCCTGAGCTCTGTGCCACCGCTCCTGGGCTGCTGCGACCTCCGAGGCTCCCGCCGCTCTCCTCTCCATGCCCATCTTGGTCCCCAGCAACCTGGGAGCAGGGCCATGATGCAGCTGGCCTCAGAGGGAGCAAGAACCATGAGTTGAATGTGGACCACGTTCCGGACACGATCTCGTCTCATCCCCACTCCAGCAGGCAGAGGATATGAGAACCGCGCCTCTCGGTTCACAGGCCAGGAACCTGAGGCCTTTTGCTTGTTCTTCTGAGGCAGGGTCCTGCTGTGTGGTCCAGGCTGGCCTTGAACTCACAATGATCCTCCTGCCTCTGTCTCCCCTGTGCTGGGACTGCAGCTGCGCTCCACAGGGCCTGGCCAAGCTGAGGTTTATAATGGTGCAAAGCTGTTGGTAGTTTAGGGTCCCAGTGGTGGTACACGATGAACCCAGGACTTTGTTGGGAGCTCTGATTTGGAACACAGAGCATACCAAGATGCCTGCCTAGGGAGTGATGAGTCCGAATTTTAGATAATTCAGGACATATAGTCGCTGTTCTACTTGATACTTGGGTAGAAAAATGAGCAGTACCTTTACAGCAACATTTATATTGCCAATTTGGGTTTCTAACCAAGGAACTTAACCATTTCAAACTTCAGTTACCATCTCTACAAAATAGGGTCTGTTCACCCTTGCATGCCATGGCCAGAGGGTAGTGGGTTGGCACCGCCTTTCTTTTGACCTAACACGCCCCATCTGCTCCAGGTCTCAGGACCTTTGCACATGCTCTTCCTTGTGTGCCAACCCCCCCCCCCACCTCCAGAGGAGGGCTGCTGGCATCTTCCGGGCTCAGCTTCCCTGAGCAGCCTTTCTGTGGCTTTCCACTGCATCACTCTTATTTTCTCCTTTGCACTGAGCATGATCCGAAATCATCTGGCTAATTTGTTCATCTCTCTGTGTGTTTATGGCCTGTCCCCAGCAAGGATGTAAGTTTCTTGAGTGCCAGGACCTCCCCACGCAGACTGCTGCCTGGTCTCGGCCCTCAGAGCAGCACCTGGCAAATATCAGAGCTGCTAACCACTTCCGAATGAATGAATGACCCAGCTTTGGAAGCGCGTTACATTTAAGTGACTGACTCTCCCACAGCCCTCCCGAGCCAAAGAGCAGTAAATGCGTGTTAATGGAGGCTTGGAGAACACTTTGGGCCTGGCCCACGCCCAGCCCTGAAGCTCCCGGCTGCAGGGAGCTGTGGGGCTGCCTGGGCTTCCGGCTGCTGCAGGATAAAGGTCAACCCTTCACTGGAACACACAGTACTGCACCATCTGGGCCTGCCTGCCTCTGGCCTCCTCTCCTGGGCTCTCCAACCTGGACTCCATGTCCAGCCAGGCTAAACAACTTAGTGCCTGCCAGAGCACACGGGCTGCTTCACACCTCTGCTCCTTTATATACACGGCTCCTTCTTCCTGGAACACCCTGCACCCTCGCTGCACCCGCCTAGGTCCCTGCAGACCTCAGAGGAGGCCTCCTTGACCCCTCTTCGCGTCACACCCAGTCCCCAACCTCCCAAAGCAATGTCCTGGTCCCCTTCCAGGTTTTCTGCTCCTGGGCTGAAGACCGTCCTGTTACACGGTGAGGCTGATGAGTGCTGAGGTACAGCTTTTGGACTTGGGTGCCCAAGTGTTCATTAACACAATTCCTGAGGCACACAGTAGGGTGCGCCCGTGCGGAGTGGTCTGGCGACGAGGGGGGACAAGGTGAGGCACTGAGGGCGGGCGGGATGGAAGGTTCTTCCTCGGGAACAAGATGGTGTCAGGGAAGGAAGGCAGAGGGACACTGGGAACTTCCCGGGGGACTGGGAATACAAAACACAAAAATAAAAGTAAACACAGATGGGTGGCGGCGTATAAACAACTCTAAGGGAGCCAGGAGAAAGAAAGAAGGAAGGATAAAAGAGGAAGAAGAAAGCTCACAGGAAGTGGCAGCCGCTCGGAGGACACGGTGTACCCAGGGCAGCCACAGAGGACAGGAAGCCGGAGACCAGGACAGGCTGACAAATACGGGCCCTGGGTGCATGAGCGTGCGTGCGCAACGTGGATCCCCTCCGGAGGTGGCAGGCCTGGGTGGAAGGAAGGCTGCCTGCCACCAGGCTCAGGGGCACTTTGAAGGCACAACAAGGAGTCGACTGAGTGTTGGATTTTCCCAGAACTCTGGCGTGGACAGATCCTAACAGAGGCCATGGCACCCTTCTGTCACTTGCCACAGCCCCTGATTTTTGGATCTTGGGACTGAATCAACACAAGGAGGTGATTTATCCCTGGGGGAAGCAGGAAGGGTGGCAGGCAGGCCAGCTGGCCAAGAATCAAAAGCTCCCACAGCCGTCAGGCCTGGACGCCCAGCTCCACTGCTGGTGCTTCAGTGACGCTGTCACCTGCGGCCTCTGGGAGCAAGGCCAGCTCCAAACACGAAACGGATCACAACTCGGACATCCCTAAGGAGTCACCAAGTGTCAAGACCCCTTTGAGCTGTTAGAAACCCATGGGACTCCTGGGAGCGAGCGGTGGGGAGTCCCTGCCCCTCCCTAGGCCCTGCTCTGCCCAGTTCCTGGGACTCCAGAGAAAAACCACCGACCGCTTGGTCTGCCAGACTCCTGGAGGTGGTTCCCGGAGGAGCCTTTGCTGCTGTCACCCGCCTCAGGAGTACTGCTCAAGGCTGGGCAACAGGGTGGAAGGAGAGAAGGGCCAACCTCTGAGGTCCAGAGAACCATCAGACGAGGCTGCAGACTCCACAATGGGAAGAGAAAGGGAACTGGGGGCCTCCAGTCTGGAATCTAACTTCTCCCCAGAGGGCTCTCTCTGCACCCCCTTCCTCCTCGGGACTGTGGGGACAGAGACTCTCTTCATAATCCGCTAGGGGGCCCCGGGGGAGGTGGGCAGATGGGAGCAGGGTGATTGACAGCAGGATGCCACGGCTGGAGCAGGAAGTATAAATATAAAGCGGCCAGTGTAGGACTGGACAGAGGCCATGTGAAACACGGTACATTCCGGCCCCGGCGTAACAAACTGTACCAGCCTTTTAGAGGGCTGGGAGCGCTGACGAGGGAGGGAAGAGAGCAGAGGTTCCTCGGAGGTTGCCCGCCCCCCCCCCCCAGCCCAGGGACTGCAGGGAAAGTCCTGCTGCTCCATCCGCAGCCACAGGAGCTGTCCGTGTTCACAGTCTGTAGCCAGCGCTCTTCCCAGACAGGGTGTGTGCAGGGGGTGGGGGCGCCGGGCACCATCAGGGGAGGGGTGGGCATCACGACGCTGATGCCCAGAGCCGCAGCCTGTACCAGCTGGGATGAGGAAGTGCCCGCCCGAAGCCACACAGCACCAGTTGTTCTCCAGGGTGGGACCACAGCGCACCCAGAACTGGGCAGAGCCGGGCACTCCTGGGTGTAGTAGGTAGGAGTGGCCGACCAGGGAACAGGCAGTGCCCAGGCCTGGGGACATTGGAGGTTGCCCCCGTGCTTTGGTTGGCTCTAGTGGACCAGGCTTGGGCACTGTCCCCTGCACCCCACTCTTCAATATCAGAGATAATGCCTGTGAAGTGCCCAGCATGAAGGCTGTTTTGGGGTGATGTCAGCCGGAGGAGTCACCTCCACGCCGCCCCTCCCCCGTCCTCCTGGGATCTGTCTCCCCATCAACACCTCCTTCCTTCTCAGTCCCTATAGCTGTCACCCACATTTGGCACTTGCCACCTGCCGGCTTCGGTTATTATTTAACCCCCCACACCCTGTGCTTGTCTCTGCAGCTGGCCTGTCTCCTCCCGGAGGGCAGGAAATCACTTCAATACACCCAATATTTATTGAACACTCACTGGGTGCCAGGCCTGACCTGGGAGATTTGAGTGGGGCTGGGGAGAGGCCTCAGAGAAGCAGCAGACTTTGTTTCTGCCTCAAGGACCTTCTAATCTGGTTAGGACAAGATTAGTAAACAGACCGATAGGAGACAGGGCACACTGCGTGGGAAAGGTACAAACTGATCGTGCTGGGCCGGGGAGAGGGGAATCCGATTCGGCTGGCCCCGTTTCAAGGGCACTCTGTGCACTGGAGCTGGAGGACAGGCACTCCCGGAGAGGACAGGGCACGGCAGATGGGGACCCGGGACAGAAGTGGCAAGGCTTTTCCTGACTCGTTAGCGGCACCCACTAGAGAGCTACCTTGGGCATACAAATCCTTCGTCCCTCCTTGGCAGTTTGGAGAGCTTGGGGCCTTTAGGGTCCTGCAGACGCATGGGCCAGAGGAATCTTGGCTCTGAGTAAGCCTCAGGGTCTGTGACTACAGGAAGGAAAGGGTCAAGCTCTGGCAGCAGTTTGGGGGTGTCTTTTCCCAGCCCCCAGGGCCCGGATTTCTCCGTGCTTCCAGGGGTTTCCCAAGTTGTTCCAGAGGGCTGGGCTCAGTTTGCCAGCGCTGGGAATCCCTGGCGTCTGCACGGGTTTCCGTGAAGGATCAGGGAAGGGGGGGCCTCCCTGGGGACGGCCAGGGTTGGGCGCGTGACGCCCGTTTCGTTATCACGTGGCTGCACCCCGATGTCACCCGCCTGTTCTTGTGTTTGCCTCTTCGAGACTCCCGGGCTCAGAGCTCTGACCGCACGGCGGCGACAGCCCGAGCGAGGGGTTGCTCTCCCTGCTGGCCCTCCTCACACCTCCACTGCGCGAATCTGGGGCCCGCACGAGGCCGGGGTCCCGTCCAGAGGGCAGGTGCCATGCAGAGGTCAGAGCGCCCGGAGTCCGGGGAGCACGCAGCCAGGCCGGGACCCTCGCGTCCGGGACCGCGGGGCCGCCGCGCGCCGATCGCGAGCCGCGAGCACCAGCAGGGCGAGGAGGCTGGTGTGAGCGCCTGGGCCGGCTGCCAGCGCCGGGGCTGGAACACAATGTCCCGGGCGGACGGGCGGGCGGGCGGGCGGGCGGGCGCGAGCGAGAACAGCCTGACTCAGCAGCGGGGTAAGTGGGTGTGCTCGCTCACCAGCCCAACCGCTTCTGCAGCCTGCGGTCGGCGGCGGCCCGGCGCTCACTCAGCGGGTCCCGCGGGCGGGGCGGGGGCTCCACGTGGCCCCGTCAGCTGCCCTCTGCCTCCTGGAGTGCATGTCACCATTCCGCCGGCAAGGAGCAGGCCCTGCCCACCTGGGGGGGGGCACGATCCTGGCTGCATCCAACAGGTGTGGCCTGGCACCTCCCGACCTCGGGGTCGCCCCTGACTAGAGGTCTTAGTGTGAGGTGTCCCGGAGCTGCAAATCACGTAGGTAGGAGTTTGTGACCGGGAGGGTGGGGTAGTGTCCTGGAGAAAACAGTATTTAGGGCAACAGTTCTCCCGTCTCTGTCCTCAGCTGACCCAGAGTTCACAGTCTCTTCCTGTCCCCTCCCCTCAAAACCACCAGGCCCCCGAAGGTTTCCTCCTGGGTGAGAAGGAGGGAGGGAGGGGAAGCAGGTGGTGTGGGGCTTCTGAACACTGAGCCCTGAACCTTCTGGCGCTACTGAATCCACCTTGAAATCCCTCCCTCCTCCGCGTGCCCGCTGTCTCCTGAGGTCCGTGAGATCGCTGTTGGGTGTCGGCAGCCAGGGCAGGCTCTCCCTGGACGGTGCGGGTCTGTCTCCTGCCCAGCCTCCTGGAGGGACGTCCTGTGCCTGGAGAGTGCCAGGGCAGGCCGGGAGGGCGCTGTCCAGGTTCCAGGAAGGCCTTGGCAGGCGGCACAGGCCTGGGCCGCAGGGCCTCAGAGGGTGGGAGGGGAGAGACCCTGGCTGCAAAGCGCCCAGGCCCCTCTGCCGGTTCCACTGGCTGCTGCTGACAGATGCGGAGACAGATGCCAACCCAGGCCTGAGCCTGGACCACCTTAGGGCTCTCTTCCTACATGTGTCATCAACCCAGCCACCCAGTCTCCAGGAGGGAGGTGCCTTTGCCGTCCTCTGCTCCAACCTCAACCTGACTCTCGACATCTGTTCTTGGTGTCTGGGGTCCGGACTGCTCCGAGGCAGCCACCACCCTCCAAGTCCTGGCCCAGACATGACCAAGCCCCTCCGCGCTGCTCACCGTGAGGCTCCCCACCCCCAAACTCCCTTCACAAGTGGGTTAAAATGTAACTGCTTCCTCCCCTTTCCTGTGCTTGTTCTCATCTGCGACCCAATTCTCCACGCCCTCCCTCGGTGGCTTTTATTTTAAAATGCAGTGTGTGTTTATTACTTTTCTCATGTGCTCCTTCCTCTCCAGCCTCCTACATTCCACCTTTGGCCCAAATTACCACACTGTCTTTCGCACTCAGGATTTTCCTTCCCCCTACACATCGTGCTGGAATCTTTCTCAAATACCACAGCGTGAGCGCGTGTGGTCACCTTCAGGTGCACCTGTGCGTTCCTGACGAGGGTCTTTATTCACGGTTCCATGAGAGGCTGGCGCCAGCCTGCTGCTCAGCCGGAGGGCCGCAGACCGTCCTCGGTGGCTGATTCCTTTGGTCGCACCCCTTCTCGGCCTTCTGATCCTGTCTTCTGACTCAGTTTCCCCTTTGTCACCACGCCTGTTGCCTTCCTGATGTGCACTTGGGCCCTATTTTCTCACGTTTTTCAGAGGGCCTGGGGAAGAGAGTGACCTTGGCTGGGTGACCCAGGACAAGTTCGCCTCCGCAGGAGGGCTCTGACTGTCTCCACTGCACCCTGGTCGGCTGGTGAACTGCCCGCAGAGCTTGCCGAAAGGCCTTCAGTCTTCTGTTTAATCGCGTGTTCCCGTAGTATTTTCTAATCCCGCCTCCCCTAGGTCGTGAGCTCCTTCATGGGAAGGATAGTTTTATATCCCATTTTATCTTAAGGAGGAGGCGCTCAGATCCCCAGAAAGCTGGCATGTGTCCTGGGTCTGACACTTGGCTGCGGGGCCTTGGCTTCTGCTCTTAACACTCTGGAAGCCAGGCTTCAGCTCAAAAGGTCACAGGGACTACAGAGTGCTGAGAAAGTGCCCAGATGCATCAGGATCAAACCACTGTCTTCCTGCCCTGGCCGGACCTTCCCTGAATTGGGGATCAAGTCTTTCTTGAACTGTTGCCCATTCCGGAATGCTTTACGTGTGAAAGGGTCACTATTAATAACTGCACCGGTTCCAAGAATGTAGCCTGGGATGTGCGGCCACCGTACCCTGGTTCACGAAAACTCGAGAGGGCAGCGCGGGATCCGGGTGCGCAAGCGTGGCGCCACGCCTAAATGGTGAAAGAACGAGTGAAGGAAGCAAAGGGAAGCGTCCCCGCTGCGTTTCTCGTATAGGAAGAGCAGGGACTGAGTTGAAAAGCCCGCCCCCTGCCGCACCCAAGCCCACGTGTCCGCGAGCTCCGCCCCACATCTGGTTCCCTCGGAAACGGTGACGTACACAGGGGCGTGGCCCACCATCATTCGGCTCCTCTGCGGATGCCGAGAGGGAAGACGAGGCCAGAGGTCTCAGGACCCTGCCCCCGTCGCAGGGCCCAGCTTCAGCCGCCGCCCTGGCAGCTGCCTCGGGCTCGCTTGTCCCCCGGGTGCGCGCACCCCACCTGGCCCAGGCGACTTAGCATGGGGGCAGGCAGTGCGGGCCAGGTCTCGGAGTGGTCGCCACCCTCCACCTCGACGCCCGAGGAGCACGCTCGGGCCCGCAGCTCCCGGGCAGCCCGCTTCGCGTCCGGGGGGCGCGCAGTGCCCGCGGAGCGCGGTAAGCCAGGGGTTAGGCAGGTGCGGGCGGCAGGCGTGGAGGAGGAGTGGAAGGAAAGTGAGAGCGAGGGCGGCGGGAACAGAGCGCAGCGCTGGGACATCCTGTGCCAGCCCGGGCTGGAGGGCGGGGCGGCGGGGGCGGGGCGACGGCGAGGCCACACCCACCCCTCGCTCGTCCCGGCACAGCCCACCCATTTGGCCCCTTCGCGCTTTGCTCGTGTCCCCGCCGTCGCCCGAGTAAGCACCACGGCCGCCCCCGCTCCGGTTCCTGGCCGGGGTAAGCGAGGCCGGGAGGGGACGGTGTCGGAGAGGGTAGGGCCGCCGCGGACACGGGCGCCCCTCTTCTTTCGTCGCTCGCTCGGCCTTCTGCCGCGTCGACCGTCCCTGGTGCCCGGCAGAACAGCACGTTTCCCTCGGTCAGCCCCGACGCCAGATTCGGGCACGGAGAAGGAAACCGAGACTGCGAGGACAGAATTCGTCCAGACCTCACAGCACTGGGACTTGAACCCCGGCCTGTGGGCCCTCGGAGGCGCCCAGTGTCTCCCTTGGTAACGGCCGGCGAGGGCTGCCCACGCCGCCCCGCCCCCCAGCATCTGCGCGGAGGGCTGCCGAGCACCTGGCCGGGGTCTAGATGGAAGGAATGAGGAAGTGGCCTTGGGGTTTCACAGGTGGTTGGGTGGTTTTTAGGAAGAAAGTAGGTCGGGATATGAGCTGTGCTCCGAGTGTGGGAATTCAGGGGCTTCGAAGAGAGCTCCGAGTCCCTGAAGGCGGGAAATGGGTTCCAGGAGTTGGGACGCAGTAGCCTGGAAGGCCCGGGCTGCAGCGGTGGGGGCGGGGCGGGGCGGTGAGACGGTTGCTTGATTTGTTTTAGGGCGGACCAGAAAGGTTCCTTCCCACTGCCTGAGGGGCCCAGCGCTCTGCCCAGGTGAAACCTCATAATTAGCATAAAACCAACACTGATTGAGGTCTGTGTGGTGGGCACAGTTCCAAGGGCTTTACTTAGCCCTCAACCCCAGGAGATCCCATTTTACAGGTGGGGAAAATGAGGTGCAGAGATTGCACAGCACTAGGCCAGTGGCTGAAGTGGCTTTGAACATGGCTATCTGGCCAAAGGCCACCCTGTCACTCACACTGAGCTTGGTCCTGATGGCACGAGGCAGGTGGCAGGGCAGCCCGTGTCCTTGCAGAGACCAGGTAAGGTGCTCCAGGCCACCTATCTGTGTATGTTGCCTCTCACATGTCCCTCTGGCCAACTGTGCTGGATTTGACGGGACAAAAAGCAAAGTAAAAGCTAAGTTCCTGAGGGAGGAAGGAAGGGACCAGAAAAAAAGTGAAAATGGAAGGAAAAGTGGAAACAGAGCTTTTGTACAGGGGGAGGTTGAGGAGGGATGGGGAAAAGGGGCAGGATGTACCAGGTACAGGAGCAAAGTCTCTATGAGTGTTATCATTATGCACACCTAAAATGTACCAATAAATGTTGTGTTAGAAAAAGCCAAGTTCCCAGAGAGGGTTGCTTTTATTATGTTTCCTAAGAACATTCAAGATACATCTACCATCTGTTATTACCCTTTTGCAAAATAAGTTTTAACCCCCTAAAAATAAGAACATCTTCATCTAACTGGGAAACACTTATTCTTACTGAGCATGATAGTATGCACCTGTAATCCCAGCTACAGGGAGGCTGAGGCAGGAGAATCTTTTGAGACTGGGCTGGGAAAAATAGCAAGACTAAAAATAAAAACTACTTCCAGTCATTTCCAAGAAAGGAGCCATTATTGACTTTCCATTGAGAAATAGACATTCCTCTGTCTTTAATTTTTTATTATCCTGTGTACTGGTGAAAATATCACTGTGTGGATGCATGCCTGCAGTCCTTCTAAATCATTTAAGGACAGAACCACAAGAAATAGGCATTAAAGTGGGGTGTGGAGATGCATGACTGTCATCAGCTCTTTGGGAAGCTGAGACAGGCCGATCGAAAGTTTGAGGCGAGACTGGGTCACTTAGTGACAAAGAGAAAGCCTGTCCCAAAATATACAATGAAGAAAGTCTGGGGGTGTAGCTCAGTATGAAGCCTCTGAATTCAGTCCCCAATTAAAATAACAGGGATAGAAGGAGGGGATGAGGTTACAGTCAAGCAAGAGCTCCTTGGACAACGCTAGGGAACCCTGGAGTGCATCTACACCTGCTCAGGGTGCTGTGCGCGGAGTCAGCCCCGCAGGATGGCCGGGGCGGGGGACCTGTTCTCAGGGATCTGTGCTCGGACCTGCTAAGGCAGCCTTTCAGCCTGACACTTGTCGCGATCTGGCCACTGTCCCCTCCAGGCCTTTCTAGCCAGAGAGACGGGAGTGAGGGAGAGGGGAGCGCGAGGTCCCCCTCACCTGTCTGTGTGTAGGCTGCCAGTGGGACGCGCTCCAGGATGCAGGCTCCACTCTGGAAAGCTCCAGACCCTGCGGAAGCCCCCCCACCCCAGAAGTGGGCCTCTGCTGCCCTCTAACTTCTGCTCCTGCTTTTGAGGGATCAGGGGTCAAACCCAACGCTTCCCACCTTTGGGGGTCTCCTCATGCCCCAAGGGTGTCCAGCTTCATCCCTGCAGTCCCGAAGCCTCGCGCCTCTCAAGCACTCTGCTCTTGTCCCATTTCCCGACTGCTGCCTCTGCCCCATCGTCTTCCCACTTTCCTTTGTTGCCCAGGTTCCAATTCTGGCCCCACGACTCCTGGTGTTGCCAGAGTTCTGGTTCCGGAAGGCTCCTCCCAGGAGCCCTGGCCCTGGCTCCCCCCTGGGCGTGGGCAACGCCGAAGACATGAGCAAGAGCATGCCTCAGTGCCTGAGGCAGCTGGACATCCGCAAAAGCGTAGTGGGCCTCGCCACGGGCGTGGGGGCCGCCTACCTGCTCTACAAGGCCATCAGGGCGGGCATCAAATGCAAACCGCCCCTGTGCACCACCTCGCCCATCTGCATCGCCCGTGAGTGTCCGGGCCCTGGGGAGAGGGCTGAGCCCCAGGAGGCAGCTGCTCCCGAGGCCGCCCCTGTGGGAGAGCCCGAAGGTGATCCTTCAAGCTTCTCTGCCCTCCCTCCCTCTCTCTCTCCCGTTCCACAGGGGGCCCTAGGCGAGGGTTCTGGAGGGTAGATCTCACTGGAGTGGGTCAGGACTCCTCCCATAGCTCTCCAGATTCTACATTCACTCTGGTTCCGGGATTCCACCGCTAGGAAACGGCACCAGCCACTTCTCCCCACCCCGTTCCTTCCCAGGAACCGGACACTTCTCGATAGTATACTTTTTCTTCTTTTGAGACAAGGTCTCACTGGGTAGCCCCGGCTGGCCTCAAGCTTGTGGCCATCCCCCTGCCTCAGCCTCCTGGGCGCTGGGGTGACAGGTATGTGTCACCACACCTGACTCCACTTTCCTGTGGGATCAGGACACAGGTGCCTTCTGTGAGATCCTTTATTGCCATCTGCTGGAATATCCTTGCCATATAATAGCTGGTTACACAGCTTGTTACATGCCAGGAAAGTGTGGTGGTGAATAGACCCATGGAGGACGTGAGACAGACGACACAGTGAGCCGTGGAGCTCTTGTGCAGGGTGCTCCCTGTCAACTGCCCACGAGGACGGTGCAGCTAGCAGGCGGCTGCTCTTCAGAAGAGCGAGGCCACTGTCCGAGGCCCCTTCTCCCCCTTCCCGACCCCACGTTTCCTTTCGTCTGAGCCGGCAGCCTGAACGGGGTGGGCTGGGTGTCTAGGCCTGGCAATCGAGCGAGAGCGCCGTGGGCGGGACTCGGGCGAGCTGCGGAGGCTCCTCAACTCCCTGGAGTGCAAGCAAGATGAATACAGCAAGAGCATGATCCTGCACAGCATCACGCGCTGTGTGTACCTGCTGGAGGCCGAGGTGAGGCCGGGGAGGGAGGCCTGCCGCCAGCCTCCCGGGCGGAGGCCTGACTGCCCGGCAGGGGCTGTGGGCCCCGACTCTGGCTCTCCTGCCCCTCTCTCCCCACACTCCAGGCCTCTGCTTGTACCACCGATGACATCAGGTTGTTGGGTGACATGCTGGATGACAACAACATCAGCGTCAAAATCCAAGCTCTGAACGCTTTGAAAGCTTTCTCCGGCATCCGGAAATTCAGGCTGAAAATCCAGGTGCATGCAGGGGTAGAGCACACGGCATGGCCGTGCCTCTGGGTCCTTTCATTGCGTTGGATAGTGATCACGGCCCAGGAGATTGCTTGGTTTCTGGGTTTCTAAGAAATGAGAAGTCAGCTTGCGTCCCAGCCAGTCGTAGAAGCTGTGAAGGCTCAGGTTGCATGAGTTAGGTCTCTGGCAGGATCTGAGGCTCAGCCTTGTAGTCCTCCTGCCTCAGCCTCCTAGCTCAGTTTGGGAAGTTTATAGGCTTCATGGACATGGCAGTTTGTGGTTTATATTCTTCGGTAGCTTGCCTACCTCCAAACATTGAAAGATTCATCTTTCTGGAGCAGTCTGGCTCCCTTCCGTTGGTAGTAGACAGCCGGGCTCCATCACCAGGCCACATCCTGTCCTCCGGCCCCTTTTTTGCGGCTTCGTAGTCTTCTGTTTTATGCTCGCAGTGCCATTGGCCTGCCCGGGGGCGTTTGTGTTGTTCCTGGACGCTCACTGCACACGTGTGCCTCAGCACGCTCGTATACGCCTCCCTGGGTGCCTCGAGAACACTTCTGTAGGTGTGTGTACAGGAGTGGAAAGGCCTGGCCCAAGAGTGCCCAGTCTGTCTGGAAGTGTCGTCCTGAGGCCCGCGCCCCTCAGGCTGCAGGTCCACAGGGCAGAACGGAGCGCGGGTTCCTGTTGTGGCATCACTTCGCCTACACTTGAGAGCGGCACCCAACATCTTTGGAATAAACACGCCTGAGGTCTGCGCTTGCTGACTGCCTTGACTTCATCCTCCGGCCTCTCAGAACCACTGGAGACGCGGCTGGGAGAAGAGCTGTAGGGTCCTCGGCTCGGGGTTCAGTCACAGGGGCTGTGCTTCCCACAGGCCCCCGAGGAGACCCTACCTCAGCTGGTCCGGGCCCATGGGGTCCCAACGCCTGGACCCTGAGGACCGGACCCTAAGGTCTTGGTTTCCGTCCGGCTGTGCTCTCCTGGGGTGGCAGCTGGGGCTCCCCGCTGCTTCCTCTGGCCAGCAGCTGGCCATGGCCTCTAACCCACATACGCACATGCAGCCCCCTTCCCTCCGCGGCCTGCATCGTGTTGTGATGGGGGCTGGGCTGTGCCCCTGCGTCACCAGAGCCATGCACATGGAGCCTTCAGCTCCCGACTGTGGCCTTGTACCGGCAGGTTTGTGTTTCTGAATCCTGCCCCAGACAGCGGACTCCTCCTGCCCTGTGGACCCGCAGCCTGTGGGGAGGGGCAGGGAGTCACACTTCCACTGTAGGACGTCGCCCCCCCACCTGGCTCAGCCCCCGCTTTGTCTTTGCTACTAATTCTTGGTCCAAGCGTTTGTACCTCAGAATGCAAGGCCCTGCCAGGCCTGCTGTGCACATGTGTAATACAAGACTCTGGGAGGCTGAGATGGAGGGTGGCAAGTTCCAGCTCGCTTGAGGCAGCTTGGTGACTTAGAGAACTTGTCTCAAAAAAGGACCAGTGTAGCTCAGGGTGAAGACTCTGAGGGCCCAGGGAGCAAGACGACAGCTCAAGATGCGCCATCTGGTCAACAAATACATCAACGTATTTTAGAGGGGTTGAGACAGGGTCTCACAGGGTGATTCAGGTTGGCTTTGAACACACAGTGATCCTCCTGCCTCAGCCTCCCTGCCTCAGCTGAGATTACAGGCATGCACCACCATATCTGGCCAAAAAGTGTAGACTGAGCTCTTGGGCACTATGGTAGGCCCTGGAAGTAAAGCGGAGAACAGAACAGGAAAGACCGTGTCTTTGTGGGGTTCAGATTCTAACAGAGCAAGTCGAGCGTTGCCCAGAATCTAGAATGTACTTCACGTGATCAGTGCTATGGAGGAGACTGGGAGAAGGGACGGCGGAGCTGCTTTTTGGGTCTTTCAGAGCCCGGGTGGTAGAGTCTGACACCAAAGCGCACAACCTACAAAAGACAGTGAGTGCACTGGACTTCATTAAATATCAGAACATCTGCTCTGTGAAAGGACTTTTAAACAGTAGACGAACAGCAGCAGCCAGGAAGAAAGTGGGGGGTTTTTTTGTTGTTTTTTTTTTTTTATTTTTGAGATAGGGTCTCACTTTGTGATTCAGGCTGGTAGTGAACTTACTATGTAGCCCAGGCAGGCCTCAGATTTACGGCAGTCCTCCTGCCTCTGCCTCCTGAGTGCCGGGATTGCAGGTATGAGCCACCACACCTGGCCTTGTGGTATGTGGTTACTGGGGATCGAACTTGGGACCTTGCCCTTGCCAGGCAGACACCGGAACCACTGAGCTAAATCCCTGGCCCATGGAAGAAAGTTTGTAAAGCCCACATCAGACAAAGGGCTTATCTACATGATAAAGACCTCTCAAAGCTCAGTGTTGAGACAAGCAATCCTCAGGTGAAAGACATGAGAGGTTTTACCACCGTGGGTGGGCAGATTCCCCAGAGCCTGGAGTGAGTGCTTTGTGTCAGCAGCCACCAGGAAACGCAGATGCGGCCAGTGTGGGAGGTTAGTGGTAACCTACCGGAAGGCCTGAAATTAGAGTTAATGAGACTACCCCTGGAGAAGATGGAAAACCTAAAGTCTTGTTCGTCGCCAGCGGAATCATCAAGCAGGGCTCCAGGTGCACCGCTCTGGAAGGCAGCGTGGCACCCGAGTGTCTGTCTTGTGCCAGCGGGACAAACCCGGCTGCGCACATCACTGTTATTCCTTATGGAGGGAGCCGCGCCACACCAGCCTGGCAAGCACTGGCCCGAGTTCCGTCGCCAGCACACACTCCCCACATAACCCTGATCCCAGCTCAGTGTGCAGTTAGTTGCACTTGGGGGCTTTTGTCCTAGCGAAGTGAGAACTTCCTGTGTACACAAAGGTACGTGCAGTTCTTCGCGGCGCCTTCTCTGAAATAGCCCAAGACTGAAACCAACTGGAAGGACCTCTCCATAGGTGAGCAGTTCGATAAGCAGATGACGCACGTGGGGGTACACTCAGTCATAACGATGAAATACTGGTGCATGCACCCTCATGCTTCGCAAGGGCATTGTACCGAGTGGGGGAAAGCCTGTCTCAGTCTCGGAGGTTGCGTGAAATCTGATGGCACAAACGCAGCACTCTTGGGAAAGTGAAAGGTGGGAAACGGACCAGCGTTGGCCGGGCTTTGGGATGGGGAGGGCGGCGTGAGCTCGCCGTGCTGGAGAGACGGCTGCTGGGGTAATCGGTTGACTGATTACGTGAGTCTGCACCTGCGATAAAGTGAGAGGGGCGGTGCATCCTGTCGTCCAGCACCGTGGGAGGCTGAGGCGAGAGGAAACCGAGTTTAGCAAGTTACCAAGACACTATCTCAAAAAGTGAAAATAGGGCTAAGGACGCAGCTCAGTGGGAAGGCTCTGGGTTCAATCCCCGGTGCTGGCAAAAATTTTAAAAAGAACTAGGCACATGTTGCACCGAAACCAGTGTCTTGGTCTTTAAAATTCGTAAATATTTTCAACACGTAATAATAAGATCCGTCTTGGGGAACCGGCCGTCGTCGATGCGGCACCTTAGCCGTTGTTACCTCCCCTCCTAGCCGCCCTCCCATCTGTCGAGTCTCCGTGTTGTATTAGCGTCACAGAAGATGGAACCATCAAGGGAGATGGGGTGACAAGCACAGGGGACCTCTCTCAAGTGTGTCACAACTTCTTACAAATTTATAATTATTTCAGAATAAAAAGTTAAGGATAAATTGACAACTTATAATTGCTTAAAAGTAGCATGTTACATGTGACGGTACAAGGCAGAGAGGGTGGGTGGCGGGACAGCTTCCCCGCAGTAGGTGTGAGCGAGGCTGGAGGGGGGCTGGCCCCCGGGACGCGCATTCTGAGCCCAGGACGTGGCTGTGCGAGACCTTCAGACAGCGGGGAGCTCGTGTGATCAAGGGGGAGCAAAGGACCCTCGGCCTGGGGCAGAGGCGGCAACAGATAAGGTCCAGGAAATCTGGGGAGAGGCTCCCCTGACGGAGGGCTCGTGCAGAGGGCCCAGCGAGTGGTCTGCTCTTGTGTAGGTGGGCTGGGCAGGTGTGGCGAGGGGAGCCCAGGGCTGCTGCAGGGTCCGG
Organism: Petromus typicus; assembly: GCA_004026965.1. NCBI lineage: Eukaryota > Metazoa > Chordata > Mammalia > Rodentia > Petromuridae > Petromus > Petromus typicus. Next base: position 44,371 of record PVIR01008597.1, read on the forward strand.
TGGGAGGTGACAGTGGCTTGCGAGAGGGGCTAGAAGTTAGAAGTGGCATGCTGAGAAATGGCCAGGTTTCCACCAGCTGGGCCGAACTAGGAGAGACTCAGACCGGGAAAGAGAAGGCAGGTGAAGAAAGACTTCGAGGGAAGGAGAGCGGGCGGCACAGGCCCTGGTGGGTGCGGGACAAATCGGAGAACGGGCAGCTTGGTTGGACACGGCGGCCGGGTGGTGGCGAGGTGACGTGGAGGCAGGCGCGGTGGGGTAAGCAGACCCTTCCCCCCAGGAGCACACCATCAAGGTGCTGGAGCTGATCTCCACCATCTGGGACACGGAGCTGCACATCGCGGGCCTCAGGCTCCTCAACAACCTCCCGCTGCCCGACTTCGTGCACCCACAGCTGCGGCGCGTGATGCCCGCCCTGATGGAGATCGTGCAGTCAGACCACATCCTGTCGCAGGTGCGCCTGGGCGGGCAGGGCCCTGGGTTCCCGTCCTCCCCACGGCGGTCAGGCTCACCTCCTTCCTCTGCTGCTCCAGGTCCAGGCAATAAGGCTGATGAGCTACGTGGCGCAGAAGAACGATCTTCTCTACGATATTCTCAACTGCCAGGTGAGGGAAGCAGCTGGCGGGCCAGGTGGGGCTGAGGCAGGTGCTGCGGAGAGCAGACTCCACGGCCTCCCGGACTCAGCCCTGACTGGCTCGCTCTCCTTCCTGCCCCTGCGCCAGAAGCACCAAAAACCTCCCCCACTCCTGCCCCCCAGGGGATGAGAATCCATTTCATTAGACTTACACGTTCTCCTTTGAGGGACTTTTTGACTTGAGATTTGGGAACACAGAAAATAAAAATTAATGTAAGTATATTTAATATTAGAGAAAAAAACTTGTAATAAGAAGCATTATCAGAGATTGAGTCACCACATAATAATTAGTTCACAGAAAGAAAAAGCAACTCTAAGCTTGTATGCACCCAATAATGTAATCTCAAAATACATACGGTAAAACCTGTGACCCTGCAGAGAGACATGAAGGAATCTGCCAGTGCGGCGGGCGACTTTAGTACCTCAGCCACAGACAGTTAAACTGAAATACTTGCTGTAAATAACACAAGTCAGTTCGAGCCATTAGACCTACCTAGAACACTCCGTAATTACAGTATTCAGTGCCCATTCCTCTCAAGTACACACAAGATATTTGTGAAAATAAACACACACCAAACTTTAAAATGTCTCAACAAATTTTCCAGAATCCGTATTATTGTGAAATCACTTGTGTGTTATGACCATCCTGTCATTCAGCTAGTAACTGAGTGAAAGGTAAACGAAACATTTCCTAGACAGTGACTCTGAAACCCAGGGACACCAATGACTCGAGATATCAGGAGGCTGGAAAACAAGATGTTTAGGATTGTTTCCACCCCACATCACAGGTGCACCCCAACTTCCTGAACCTGTTCCAGGCCACGCAGCCGGGAAGCCTGCTGCTGGAGGTACTGGTGTTTGCTGAGCGGCTGAGTGAGGGCCGGAACTCGACGCACTACCGTGCCGTGAAGTGGCGTTACAATGAGCAGTCCCTGCACAAAGCCCTGTTTGGAGAAGAGTCCCGACTGGCAGACCGGCTGCTGGCCCTGGTCATCCACCCCGAGGAGGACGTTCAGATCCAGGCCTGCAAGGTCATCGTCAGCCTGCAGTGTCCCCAGGACTTGAGAGCCCGGCCCTCCTGCCAACCCAGTCATTCCTACTTTAAAAGCGGGGAGTAAAATTAAGAAGAAACAATAAATGAATATGAGAGAAGCCTGAGCATCTGTCTGTGGCCCCCGGGCTGGTGGAGATGCCACTCAGAGTGACCTGGGCCCCAGGAGGTGTGGCAAGAGCAGGTCTCCCCAAACACACCCCCGTCCCTGCTGGGGAGACTGACTTCCTCCTCCTCTTGCTGCTTTTCAGATTTGAATGTGGTGTTCAGGGGCTGGGAGAAGGAAGGTCCTGGAGTGGGGGTGTGCTTTGGGTCTGGCCTAGGTGTCCCCCTCCCCTACTAAGGTTCCTATGCTGCAGTTTGGTCCCCAGGGCGATAGTGTTGGGAAATGGGGTGGGCTTTTAAAAGGTGGGGCCTTGGAGGTGCAGCTACTTGAAGCTTTAAACACACGCATCACCATGATGGGACACCCTGTGCCAGCGGTGGAGAAGCCTGGCGCTTTCGGTGATGACAGCCAGCCCACGGCAGTGCCCGGGCCATAGGCTCCGGCCCCTGCCTTAGGCTGTTAGGTCCTCACCTGAGGCTGAACCATTGGGTCAGCCTGATCTTGGCCTTCGAACCTTTAAAACTTCATAGCTCGCCTTAGGTATTTTGGTTTTGGAGATAAAAGGTTGAGTAATACAGCAGGCTTGGGGACCAGTGGTGGTGAAAATCACCAGGAGCCGGATGTGGTGGTACACACTTACTGTCTCAGCACTCGGGAGGCTGAGGCAGGAGGACCACCATGAGTTTGAGGCCAGCCTGGACTACATAGTAAGACCCAGTCTCAACAAACAAAAAGAAGAAAGAGAGAGAGAAATACAAGAAAACAGGAGTTGATGTATAGCACTGGATTAGGCATCACAGGGTAGGCTCAGAAACAGTAAAAGCTCCCACATTTCAGACAGTGTCAGAGGTTATTTCTTACATGCCCGATGCAGGTCAGATGGGGGCGGGGCAGGGATCGGGCTCAGTGACACGAGCTGGGGAAAGATTTCCCCTTGTTCTCCAACTAGTGAAAGAAGAAAAGGAAAATGACTGATAACTGACTCTTAAAAGTCCCACCAGAAATGGTTCTCAGTACATGCGCTTGTTGGCCAAAGGAGGCAGGGAAAATCGTCTTACCAGGTGCTGAGGATGAGCTGAAAATACTTGGCGACAGCGTTAAGGTTCAAAATGACAGGCACATGGTGAGTTCAGAGGAGAGCTCTGGTTGGCACCAGGTTCCTGTGTGACCTGGCACGAGCCTCAGTCCCTCATCCGAGGCGGCTGCCGGGGCCTGTGGAGACCGAGTCCAGGTGAGGTTCTCCAAGACTGGCTCAGAGGAGCTTGAACCCGTCACAGAGAAGGTGAAAGACCAGCCCAAAGGGTCCTGGAGCTCAAGAGGCCCGTGTACTCCTCAGGCGACAGACTCAGGGGTCCCGTCCTTTACGAAGTGCGCCTGGAAATGCCACTGGCATTGAGCCTGGCAAACCAGAGGAAGCGAGGAGCAGAAAGCCATGGAAAGACAACGGCTGCCAGCCCCACTGCGGTTCCCTGTCGCTAGACTTTCCAGGCCATTTGCGTTTTCCCATCTCCCCCCACCCCCGCACCCCGAGTGTCAGCTGGGCGTCTGTTGGAAACAGCAGTGGTGGTGGCTCCTGTTTAAAGAATTGTTGGGGAGAAATCCCTAAAATCGGAGCTGCTCAAAGTCCGCTATTGCCCAGAACAGGAAGCAGGACATGTTGGTCCAGCTACGGAAGCTCAGTGCTCTCCAGAGGCAGGATCCGAAAACCACCCTCCGCCCCTGGGTCAGCGGAAAGGCAACACACCTAGGGGAAAGCGGCTCAAGGTCTGGCCTGAGCAGGATGAGAGCATGCTGGTTTTAGGCTTCTTTCCTTCATGGTCTTTGGCCCAGGCTCCCGGACAGTAGATTGCGGATTTCCAGCCAGGAGCTGCGGGAGTTCAGAGGGGCTTTGTGCTTCTGGCTTTTGAGCTCAGGTTAGGCCCGAGCTTGTTAGGAAAGGACCCCCCACTTCGCACTTGGGTGGGTGGGGCGCGGGGGAGGTGACGGTCCGCGCTGTCACCCTAAGTGAGCAGTTTCCATCAGAGCTGGGTCCTGTGCGGGCGGCACTTCCTGACGCTTGATGCGCAGCGCCACCCCGCAGACCTTACCAGACCTCACCTGGCGTCACCCCAGCCCCTGTTACAGCCAGAGGCTCATGCACTCCGGAGGGGGGCGCTCATGGAAAGTGACCGGATTCTGGGGCTGGGAGCTGGCTGGCACTGGGAGTGGGGTCCCGCAGAAGAGTGGCCCTTGGGGTGTGGTCTAGGGGGCTTCCTCTTCTTCCCAGCTCCTCCTCTCACTCTCTCTACAAGCAGCTTTTCCTCTGCCGTGCCCTCTGCCGGGCCGTCCTGCCTTGGAGCTAGCTGGCTACAGACTGCAACGTGAATCCCAAAACCTCTCCTCCCTCGGGTTGTGCGTGTGGGGAACTGGGTCCCAGCAGGGAGAGAAGTAACTAAGACCTGCCCCCAGCCAGCTCCCTGCACACCCAAGTCACCACCGAGGTGCTGGGCATCGCCTTTCAATCCCCACCCAGTTCTCAGTCCCACTGCTGCCACCCCTGTCCCGGGCGTGGGGTCCTCCTCGGAGCCTCCAGTTTTCCTGATGAACCTTTTCTCACCCTGGAACTGAAGTCACATAATTGAGAGGCAGAAACGTACACTGGCTGGGAGTGGAGCCGTGGCAGGGGAGCTTGCTTGGCAGCTCAGGCCCTGGCTTCCATCTCCCGCGGGGGAGGAGATAGGGGAGGGGGAGGAGGGCAGCAGGGAGGGGAGGGAGAAGCAGTGGCACAGATAGTGTAAGGGGCGCCACTCCCCCTACGCACCCGAACCTGGCGTGCTCAAGGCCTCCAAACCTCGTTCCAAGGGTTACTACAGGGAGCCTCCCTGCCCCGCCTGGAGAACTCCAAAATTTCAAACCTGGCTTGCGTGCCAGGCCGCCCTGCAGGCCCTGTAACAGTGGTGCGGAGCCTTTTAGAGATGAGGTCCCAAGCGGCATCCCAAACCCGCTTACGTCTCACGAAGGGCCAGCACTGCGATTAAACCTGGAGGCTGAGGCTTTAGTTCAGAAGAAACAGCAGCTACCCACAGCTTGGCTGCCGGGGGCTCCGCTCACGTGCGGGCAGGGAGGGCTCTGTGCCCGCTGTGGCACACGGGCCACGGGTTCGCCATCTCCGACCTATGGTAACTTTCCTCCACCTGCCGCTCACTGAGCGGTCACACCTCCAATTGTGACAGAGTCCACTGTGGGAAGGAGCCCTGCGGCCGACACAGCGGACAGGACTCAGCGCCCGGTGGCCACGCCGTCACTCGCGCTCTGGGAGCCTGGGGAGGTGCCCGGCGCCCTGTGCGCTGCCCCGTGATCCTGCGTACGCGGAGCCCACAGTCGCCCTGACACCCTGGGCGGCTGCTCTGTGACTGTCTCGTGCCATGTCTGATTCTTGTTCACTGCACACAAGCGCCTGGGACCCCATCACCCACGGTACCATGTTGGCAAACCAGCCGGGAGCTAATTGCGTCTTGAGAAAGTTTTAGAAACGTTTCTTTCCTCTCTTTCCTGTTTGTGGGTCCCTGGCTTCTCACCGCAGTTATATGTCAGACAGCTAATGTCCACTAGCATGTGGGCAGCTTGGAAACTCCCGTGAAGGATAACGGGGTCATGGGGTGCGGAGTGGAACCTCGGGGATCTGCCCAAGCACGAAAGCGTCCGAGCATCGCTCCCGGGTTATGTCTGTGACCTCTCTGCAGCCTGGGGCTCCCGGGTTCCTGGACAGTGACTGCGGAATATTAAAGCACCAGACATTGGGGCACCTGCTCCCTCTAAGCAGGAATGCAGAGAGGTGCGAGGCCTCCAGCATGCACAGCGTGCTCGCTCTCCTGTAGGTCACTGCCGTGTCCTGTCACCGGCTGAGACGGGACTGAAAGTTTTCCGGCCCCAGAAGACACAATGTCCTGAGAAAAGCAGCTCAGGTCCGCCAGGTGTGGAGGCTTGATCCGGAGACGCAGTGGAGAGACGGGCTCTGGGTGGCCCCAGAAAGGCCTCTCCGAAGGCTTGTGCGCTTCAGCCTCTGGGCTGCTTTTCCCACCCCTTCCTTCCTCTTCTTCTTTTTTTTTTAGGTTTTTTGAGACAGGGTTTCGCTTTTGTGGTTCAGGCTGGCCCTGAGCTCAGCCTCCAACTCACATCACAGCAATCCTCCTGCCTCTGCCTCCCAAGGGCTGGGATTACAGGCGTGAGCCACCACGCCCGGCACTGTGGTATGTCCTTCCTTCCTCTTCTGAACGAAATGAGCAGGATCTTTTTACACCTCCCAAAGCTCCCTGTTCTTTCTCTGTGCAGTTTTCATCTGCCAGGAGACAGCCGCTGCGAAGTGAGGTCCGGGGTGCAAGGAGCAGCGGTGTGTGGGGGAGGGGAACGTAGGTGAGCTCAGGTGTAAGGCTGGTCCCACCCAGGCAGCCAGTCGCAGGGGCTCCCGAATCCCTCCGCCCAGCCTAACGTGCCTCAGGCTTTCCCAGTTTGCTACCTGAGAACTTGTCCTGTTCCGAGGGCCTAGACTGCCCCCTGCTGGGCCTCGCAACCTTGGCCTGCTTGCAATGGTTAGGGCAGAACCAGATCGCAGCCCAGAGCACCAGCCGCCTGGTAGTGAGTCATGGTCAAAGGCTGTTTGTTAAATGAGTCTCCGCTGTCAGAGCCAGGCCAGGGTTCCAGAGAGACACCTGTGAAGGAGGAATTTGTCAGGGCCTTGTCGAGGCCTCTCCAGAAAAAGTGCTTACTATCCTTCCCTGTTGGGAGACTATGCTGGCCCCGGTATCCGGCCAGTACGGCCCCCCAGCCTGGGCCCTCGTCCAGGGAGACAGTTATGTCCAAAGAGGGAGAAGATCGGAAGTCAGAGGAGGTGGCACTGGTGCCCACATAAGGGCAGAGTCACCTGGTAGCTGAGTCACAAGAAGTTCACCTTTACTGGGGGTGTCCTGAGGTTGAGCGGGCTGGGGGCCAACCCAGGGCAGGCTGACCCTTCTGCCCCTCTTTCTCACAACCCACGACGGGGAGTGCCTCACCCATTCCACCCGAGTCCCTGCTCAGATGCCTTCTCAGACACTGGCATCAACTGGAACTCCAGACCCTCAAGGAAAAGGTTTTATATTTCTTCCGTAATGTGGTCTGTACCACATGACCAATCACATGACCTACGTACCAATTTGGAGAACAAGAAATATGCCCTCTAGTGGCTCCCTCCATTATAACACCATTCCAATTACTGTTGTGAGAAGGAAAATTCTTTGCCAGTCCTGCCATAGACTGAGCCCTCTTACCAGAGACCCTGAATTATCACCCCACTCCTCACTGTGGGCCTTGAAGGGTTAGCCAGTCAGTTTTTCCACCCTTACTCTGAAAGACTGATTGCGAGGCTGCCTTCGCCGAGGTCTTCTATGGTAATACAAAAGTGCGCCAAACCAGTAATTGGAAGAGAAGAAATACACCCTTCCTGCTCGGGCATATCCTGTCACTCAAAGCTCTGGCAATTCTTTTTGTCTTAGTCGCCAGACGCCTGGCCAGCTTGGCCCCATCCGGGCCAGTTCCGTGCCAAGAAGTGATCCGCAAGCATGATACAGTGGCACCTGGGGGTGGGGGGGTCTGCCAGGGCCACTCTGGTAATCATTCAGCTCAAGTACCCAAAGGTGTACGTACCTCCACGAAAGAGAGGCTGCGTTGGAGGTAGAGCCCATCATCGAAAAAGTTTGGCTACGGAGTTGCCGGTGCCATGCCAGTCCCCGTGCTGTGCACCTGTTCCACCAGTAACCAAGCCACAGGAGAGGGGTGCCTCGTACAAGATCTCAAATCACAGGTCCCCAGTGACCCCTGGGGGCAGCCCCTTTGCACAGACCTTGGGAGCCACTCACTAGTCCCGCCTTCGATCTTAAGGAAGCCTCCTCTTCCATTCCCACACACCCTAGCTCAGTGCATGTCTGATGTGGACGGGAGGACCCCAACCTAGGCTCGGCCAACGCACTCTTGGCCTGTCCTGCCGCAGGGGTTAGAGACAGCTAGAGACTGCTCAACGAGGCTCGAGATCTTAGAGACCTAAGGCTCGGAAAGGGGGCTTATTACCATGTGTGGGTGACTTACTTGCTTGTACCCCCACCAAGGATTTAGCTGTTAAAAACATCAGTAAAATCCTCAGTCTCATAGCCAAAAAGGGGATACATGATATTCCACCATAAGGCCCAGATCCCCCAGCCCCACTAAGAGAAAGGCCTGTTGTGTGGGGTAAGTTTTTATACCAGGAAAGAGACAACAGATGTCAAGGACTGAAGCAATTTGCTGACTGGGTCCTCCAGAGTCTGAATAACCCCGAAGGCTTTCTGGGGAATGGCTGTCCTCTGCCGCATGGGACACCTCTTTTGGAGAAGTAGCCAGATCCTTATGTGTCCATGGGACAGACCCCTTCCAGGAGGCTTTTTTGGCCCTGAAATGGGCCCTGATGCAGGATCCAGCAGTAGGAATCCCAAACCTGACAGCCTTTTTCCCTCTTTGTGGCTAAGAGGCAGGCAGTAGAGCACTGACCCAGCATCCAGGTCCTGAAACCCAGCAAGTCCCACTTGTCTACATCACTAGACGGGCGAGCACAGGACCGGCCCAGCCGCCTACAAGCAGCAGCGGTTCCAGCCCTCTTACTCCAGGAAGCTTCTAAAATAACACCAGGACGAACACTCTCAGTTCTAACTTCATACCGGGTTAAGGCCCTGTTGGAGCTCAAGAGGCATTTGTGGACGAGGAGAAAAGCTCACCAAGTACCCAGCCACTAGTATGGGAAACCCAGGCATTATTACTCTTCAGTCTTGCACAGTTCTAGGCCCTCCTACCCCTCTCCCAACTACCCAGCAAGTAGAGCATGAGTGCAAATAAGCCACTGCCAAAAATTACGCCAGGTGCTCCGATCTGAGAGACCAGCCGCCGACAGGGAGGGCAGGTGCGCGGTTCATGAAGGCAGCCATTTTGGAAAGGACAATGTTAGGGTGGGGTGTACTGCACCCCAACAGCAATTATCATAGGCCTAGCCCAGTCACCGAAGGACTCCCTCCTGGCACCTTGGCCCAAGAGGCAGAACTGATTATCCCCATTTGAGCTCTTCAAATTGCCCAGGGCAAGAGGGTCAATGCACATATTGACTCCAGGTGTGCCTTTCTTGTCCTGCATGTACATACTGCCATCTAGGAAGAAAGGGGGCTTTAGACTAGCCACCCATCTCTGATAAGACACAGACCAGTTATCCTCAATCTCCTCCAGGCTGTAACTCTCCCAAGAGATGCAACAGTAGTCCATTTCCAGGGCAATCAAACTTCCTTGGACCTCAATCCGCAGGGTAATTCAAGGCAAATGTGGCTGCCAAACAAGCTACCCTCTAAAATAATCCTGCCCTATTAAGAACTCTGCATTCCAAGAGCTTAACTTGGAACATCGTTCTCTGGGGAAGAGCTTCTAAGGACTCACGATGTGGAAGGGTACCAAAAGGGCCTGTGGTCTGTGGTATCCTTGCCACAGCACATAGAATAGAAAGTCATTTCATTGCTGTATGAGGCCGTTCACGTGGGGTGGGATGTACCTGCCACTGTGACACAGAGACGTCAAGGGCCCAGAGACCGTAATGTTTTATTCAGGTCTGTAAGGCATGTCTTGTCTGTGGCCTCTATGATCCACAGACCATCCAACCTTGTCACCTGAACCAGCCGGTGAGGGCCTGCCCCTGGGAAGATTGGCAAACAGATCTTATAGGCATGCCTGCGGGCAAGGGCTAGGTACATCTCTTGGCACACATAGATATCTTTACCTAGTGGATGGCGGTCTTCCCTACCAGGTCAGAATGAGCCTGAGGATTGTCTCTTAAGGAAATGATCCCTAGGTTTGGGCCGCCTGGGTCCATCTGGAGTAATAACGGTCCCTCCCTCACCTTCCAAGTTACACCGGGAGTTGCCAAGGTTCCGGGAGATAAATACCATCTCCACACTGCCTGAGGAACCCAGGCCTCAGAGGAGATAGAGCCGACTGAATTCTCCGGTGGACCTTAGGCAAGAAACCCGTAAGTGCCTCGATCTTTCCCAGTCACTTTAATGAGGCTTTGGGCCGCTCCCAAATCCAGATTCATCTCAGAGAAGCTTTGTGGGCCGCCCTTCCTGACATCTCACCTGCTCGCTGACGCTGAGGCTCCCCAGCTCCTGCAAGTCCATCGTCTGGACTTGTCACCTTCCAACAAGACTTCCAGGAATATGGAAACAAGATTCTTCTGCTCTCAGGGACTAACAGCAATGATCAGCTCAAGGTCTGCCCCAGCGACCAGGCTGTCACCAGGGTCTGGAGGGAGGGTGCCCCCCGGGGTGGGGGGACTAACTCACACCCAAGTGGGAAGTCCTTGTGCAGCTCTTAGCCAACCCTGTGGGTGTTCAGGGCAGCCCGCGGCTGTGCACGTTCATGTTACGGGAGCAGCGCGCTCCACACGCCTGGCGGGCGCTGGGCCATCTGCCCAGGTCGGAGTAAGTGCACTCGGGGTGTTCTCACACCCGTAACATCTCCCAATAACATGCTTCTCAGGACGTACCCCCATCATTAAAGGTAGCAAGACTGTAATTAAAAGAGCACTTACACATTCATTATTTTAGGGAAGTTTGAATCGGGGTGGCTGGATGGCTCCGGCTCCACCCAACTGTTGCTAGTCTAGGTTTGGCCCAGAACTGCTCTCACCCGGAGCGCCAGGACCGGCCAGTGACTCACCTGTGTGGCTGTTGGCCAGAGGCCAGTTTCTCCATGTCGCCACCGGGATGCTGGAGTCTTCGTGTAGCAGGAGGCTGGGACGTGAGGATCGCGTGGCTGCAGAGGTTGAGCACGACCAGCCAGGCTAAGCATGAGCACAGCACAGCAGTGCCCGCACCTGACATGGGGTCGAGCGAGCCCTGCCCCTGGCACGTCTTCTGAGGACCAGCGAACATGGCCCTGACCGATTGTTGAGCTTGAGATCAAGAAGGCGTGACGGGCGGCAGCGAGTGACTTGGCCTTGGTTGACCCTCGTTCTTGCAGTGGTCAGTCCTACTTGCGGGGTGAATCTTTTCTCTTTTCTTTGATTCACTCTTTTCTCTCTGAGCACTTCTTTTTTTCTTTTTTTGTTCTTAATTCTGCCCTAAAATGGATAGTAATCTTTCACAACCTCCCATTGTCCTGACCAGTTCATTGACTGGGAAAATAAGAACCTGGAAACAGTGCTGGTCCCAGCCCCGTCCTGTAACCTGCAGACACAGCAGCTGGGCCCCGGAGTGAGTCACCGAGGCAGCAGGACATAGGCTGCTCAGCCTTTGCCTTCTTTTTTAATAGACTGTAATAACTTAGCAGCATGTGGCAGCACAACATACTCGTCATCCCAGCTATGTGGGAGGCTGAGACAGGAGGATTGCAAGTTTGAGGAGCGCTTGCACAGTTTAGCTAGACTTTGTCTTTAAAAATACATGAAAATAAGTAGCTGAGGGTGAAGCTCAGTGTGAAGGCCCTGGGTTCAACTCTCAGTACTGAAAAAAAAAAAGTTGTAATAAAGTAGTGTAAAGTGTGAAAAATGAGCGTCTGATTTGTTTCAGAGTATAGAGAAACTTCCACACTTGGACATTTCACTCTTCAGCACCCTTGAAAATAACCATTCAGAGTAAAGACCAGTGGCAATGCCGCGCGGCTCATGCGATGGCACAGGTGTCTGGTCGATTTCCCTGCCTTTTGAGAGTGCCCTGAACACACAGAGAGAGCGAAAAAGGTGCCGCTGACTCGCAGCTGGGGTTGGAAGGTGGACTAGAGGTGCCAGAAGCAGAGGGCACTGCAGGATCCCGAGCGGGGAGGCGGAGTGGCAGCACCTGGCCTACCTCTCCTAACTCACAGGTGTTGCTCCGGGCTCCAGAGGTGATGTGGGTGTCACTGTCACCTGCTAGGCCTCAGACTTGGCCTGAAGCGGCTCCAGGGAAGCAGAGGCATTTGTGGGAGGCGTACTTTCCCTCCCAGAGCAAATATTGCAGATGTAGGCACTAATTTTTTTTTTTTTTTAGGTTTTTTGAGACAGGGTCTCACTTTGTGGTTCAGGCTGGCCCTCAGCTCAGCCTCAAACTCACATCACAATCCTCCTGCCTCTGCCTCCCGAGTGCTGGGATGACAGGCGTGAGCCACCACGCCCGGCACTGTGGTATGTGGTACTGGTATTGTTATGTGGTTACCGGGGAATCGAACCCGGGTCCTTGCACTTGCAAGACAGGCGCCGGAACCACTGAGCTAACTCCCCGGCCCGTAGGCACTAATTTTTTAAAAGTTTTTAAAGACAGTTTTGAGGGTTGAATCCAGGATCTTTGCACTGAACAACATCTCCAGCTCTTTCTTTCTTTTTTAAGACAGGGTCTTGCTAAGTGGCCCAGGCTGGGGTTGAACTTGTAGTTCTGCTCTGG
>PVIR01008598.1:0-56012 GCA_004026965.1 Petromus typicus
CTATAAACAAATTGTAGGATGCAGTTGGTAATTAGCTGTCAGACCCAATTTCGATAAGAAAGTGTGTATCCCAGATGTTCTAGTTTGGGTTTTTAACACCTCCCGAAGGCCCTATGTTAACGGCTCAGTCTCCGTCCAGCCTATTGCTGTTGAAGGCGGTGGAAAGGTGAAGAGATGGCCAGTGGGAGGTCTTTGAGTCTTCGGAGCCAGGCCCTTGACAGGGAAGATGAGGCCCCAGACTCCTTATCCACTTTCTTCATTTCCTGGCCATGAAGTGAGCAGTTTTGCTCTGATAGTGATTGGGTTTCTAACCCATCATTGTGTACTAGGCCCTAACCAGAGATTTAAAAGCAATGTGTCCACCTGACGGTGGACTGAAACATATAAAACTAGGATCCAAAATTAACGTTTCTCTTTTCAAGTTCATTATACCAGATATTTGTGACAGTGATTTTTAAATATGATTACTATGCAATGTATCTCCCACTGTACATAAGAGGAGACATTTTTCCCCAACTCTGACAGAACAATCAGGACCCAAACAGTGGCTCACACTCTTCTCCCCCAGATCAAGAGCGAGGCTATCTTTTGGGTCCTGCGGCTCGCTCAGTGGTCTCGCGAGCATCCACGCTTGCTCTCTGGGAGGCAGAAAGTATTGCTGTGTCCAAGGCCTGGATGAAAGGAAGAGCATCTTCCACAAAGGCGGCGCTCCACGAGCTTCTCCTGCAGTCATCTGCAGCACTTTGGCAGGCCATGCTGAAAGTCCCAGAGAGATAACACGGCCAAGGCTGAGAAACAGATGCCATTGGAGAGGCTAAAAAGCAAAGAAGAATGCAGAAGCAGTAACTTCACTAGTGTTTTATTCAGTTACAAAAATAAATAATTTAATATAATAATTTATGTGCATTTAAAAAGGTAGGTAATAGAAACTCTAGGGTAAGTATGACTTCCACAAACCTGATATAATACCTATCTAAAAACAATTCATATGTATTAGTGGAATAAATCCCTAAAATTCCTTTCTAAAGGTTTATCAAACCGAATTGGGTCCCAGCCCAACAAATTGAATTAGAAATCCATGTAAGGATGCTAACTGACTTATGAAAGTGATCTGCATACATATTCCTTGTTCACCTACAAACCTGTTTGGACATTTGGTCAAATGCTGCCCTCTAGTGAGAAAACTCTCTAAAAGGCCACCGCAGGTTCTGGACTACAAAGCATCCATGGACTTCAAAGAAAGGATACCTGAAGATAGAAATCCACCGTTGTTCTGGATCAAAATATTCTTTTCATTCTTACCTTGTTGACAATGACTATATCTTTCCCTCTAAAATTACGTTAGAAAGATAAAACAGTACTGCAGTAGGGTGATGAGAACCAAGCCTTATTTAGATATGTACAGGCTTTTACATAGGATAAGCTAATAATAGTAATCAATATCAAAGTTTGATATTTTATATTTTGGTTGTTGATACAGTTATAGAATTATCATGGCATTAAGTAGATAATAATGTATCTCCACACTCTGCAATTAAAAAAACATGGACAAAGTGGTGAATTTTCCACAGAACGTTTGAATTAATAAGTAACACTTTACTCCTAGATATTTACAGTGCTATAAAAGTCAAGAATTTTAATGCTTTTAATTCAAGAGTACTGCTAAACCCTCAAACATAAAATTCAACAGCTAGTTTAGCAGAGAAGGAAAAAGGAACACCTCTACTTTCAAACAACAGAATTTTAGTACATTTTACTCATCAGTACTAGGTATTTAGCATTTTTTAAATTGCATGCTAAACTTTGTAAATACTAACAGTGCAAGTGTTTCCTCCTAAGGCACAATCTTCCTAACTAGAGTGTTCATTCAGCTTGGATGTCTTTTGACAAACCTTCAGGCTGCCTACTCTAAACTCACGCTCTTCTAGTCACATTGGTTGAAATGGTGAAAAATACGAACCCAGTTTCAAAATACATGTATCCTACAGCAGAGACTGCCAACTGAGAAAGACAGGCATGTAATCAGGTGATTTGAAAAGCTGTCATACATGTATATGATGGGGTTCCCTGGGAAAATATAAGAGGATATCTAATCCAATATTGAGAAAGTAGATATGCTTGTATCCTCAAGGAAGAATGGCTTGAGATTCCACAGTGTTCTCTCATGGAGAGTCCCCCCCAGTAGTGCTAGTAAGACTGACCAGTTTCTTTCTGCAGAAGCAATTCCACCAAGACTACAATGCTGCGACCATCATGTGTTTTCAATGTATCATTCCCAGTGAGATGCACAGTGACAGTAGTTACTCTCTCAGCACCAACCACACGGATATTTAAACTTCTCCATAAATGTAAAATAAAATATTCCTACTTTAGTATGTTTACTTCTTTCTTTCTCCTTTCTTAATCTTTAACACATCAATAGAACATTTTGCCTCACTTTTCTGATAAATATAACCAAGCTCATTACTTGCATTACTTTGTAGTTACATAGTCTTCCTTAGCACCCTTTGTGATCTGGATCAAGTCGTTGGTCTGTGGTCTAAAAGCCTTTCAGCCCAAGTGTCTGTACGTCTAGAGCAACACCCAATGTGCAGTTTTAAAGTAATCATATTCGTCATTGAGTATTACTGAATTTCAACTTCTCATCTGCTAATCACTTCCATGTTATGTGGAGAAAAATCCTTACTTGAAGAAGCTTTAATTTTCTCTTTTTAATCAAAATCTTAGTCATTAAAGAGGAATCATGAATTGAAATCCTCTAGGAAATGTCTGCTTCTGGAGAAAGATGTCAGCGATATATCAAAAATGTATCTAAAAAGATTAAATTTGGAAATCTTGCCATGTGAGTTAGTTTTTAGTTGTCTATTACATTTTGTCTAAATTTAAACATGCATGAGGAAAAATTTTATTGTCTCTTAAAATATGTGCCTTGTAGACAATTATTTCTTGATAAATGTCTTGAAGTTCAAATGCAAAAAAATAATTGTTAAAGCACAAGATCAAAAATATGTGTCAAGGAGGGACATGTAGGATATTTCCATTTCAAACTGTACATAAGGAAGCTCAGTTAAACTTTCAACCATTACTGGAAGCTCTGAAGAAACAGAAAGCAAAATCTTAACGTGAAGAATGAGGGAACCTGAATTCTATCTGGGAATGTAACAAAATTTCATCAAGTCACTTAACCACTCTGCATTTGAATTAGCTCATCTGTCCATGTCTCATGTCTTCCCAACCTCGTGAAGAGTCCCATGAACTAATCTTTGGGAAGGCCATTGAAAACCAGGACAGACTGAAAACAGCCTAAATATCTACCAATGGCAGGAAGGATAAACAAGATCTGAGATGTTAAAATTAAATATCACACAAAAAGGGGAAAAAAAGACCCCAGAGAATATATACACAAACACATTTATATAACAACATAAAATAATCTGAAAAACCATAACAGTGAATAAAGAAAATCCAAGATACAGGGTGGTACCCTATTGAACTACTTACATTTATAAAAATAAAATTATATGTTGTTTAAAGATTGCAAATATAAATACAGAGAAAGAGAAAAAATGTTTTTTAAATAGTGATGTTCCTCAAAAGAGAATGAAAGAAAACTCAAGGTTAAAAGTGTATCTGAGCTAATTATGTAACTATCATAAGAGAATTATGTAACTATCGTGGAAGAAATTGGGAGAGTTACCATTTATTCTGAGTGTGGGGAACAAAGGTCTTCTTGCCTCATTCTTTGGGAACTTCTCACTTTGGTATACATTTTACATTTCTTTTTTGAGTTACATTTGGCTAATAAAATATATCAATGAGTAAGGTTAGAAGAGTGCTGGCGTCTTGACACTCAGCTCTTTCCAATCTGTTTTCTGATCTTCATCGACAATGCATACCTGGAATCATCTCACCACAGAGTCAGGCTGGTCATGAAGGCAAATTCCCACACAAACAGAGCACGCAGATGTGCATCTGACTAAGAAAATATACTGAAGTGCCCCATTCCAATTCCAAGGAGCCAGAAGTTTCTTCCTTGACTTCAACCATCTTTTCTTGCTCTCTGTCTTTATAGCTTCAAATAAAACCAGAACTTTTTAAATTGAAAAATAAGTGGAGTCAACAAAATCCCTTCATGTTCTTCATGTTGATATCTGCCAAAGATATTCTTCCTAGAACACCTAGGAATTGCTCATTTCAAGTTCTAAGTTGATGATCCTATAAGCTCAAGCGGAAAAACAAGGGGATGCGACTTACTTAAAAACTATAATTTAAAATATAAATAAACTGCTTACAGAAACTGAAAACCAAATAGCTGTTAAAAATATTTGCAAAGACCTCATAATGAAATTTGGTTTATAAACATACACAAGTATCTTCTTTTTTTAATTTAAATCTTTATTGGTGCATTATGAATACACATCATCATCACATTCAGCACTGAGAGTTTGTACCAGAATATGACATGATTTGATTCTCATTTTTTCCCCTTCCTCCCACCCTGCAACCCCGAACCCCTCTATATACAAAAGCTTTTTTTCTTTTTTCTTTATTACTGTCACATTCTTGTTCCTCTCATTATTTACCCCTATACCTTCTTTCCATTTAAATATTTTCTGTTTCACAATATCAACTATACATACTACAGCTCATTTACAACTTCATTTTCTCATACCAGAGAAAAGATATGATATTTACACATCTGTGACCTATTTATTTCATTTATGAGGAGTATCTTCTTTTTTAACCTATCAATTGACCAACACTATATTTGAAAAGATCACTTCATGGCTGATAAGGTGTAGTGAATCATGCATGTCCATCCATTGCTAGAGGGACAGTAAGCTGATACAGCCTGGATGAAAGACAGTTTGCAGTATCCATCAAAATTACAAATGTACATTTGACCAATCATGTTTCTAGGAATTTATCCTACAACTGCATTTTGCATATGTGTGATATGTCAAGTATACAAGGCTATTCTTATGACAGCTTTTAATTGCAAAATATTGAAAATTTCCATGAGTTGAACAGTGCTTAAATTAATTGTAGTACAATCTTAAAGCAAAATAAAGTGTTGTCAATATCAAAAAAGATGAGCAATCTCATAATTCCATACAGAAAATCTTCCTGGTCCACTAAGGGAAAGAACCAAAGTACAGAACAGTGTGTAAAGAATACGACTGTTTATGCAAAAGGCAACATTAATGTGGGCATAGGATACTTCAGAAAGGATAGGCCAGAGAACTGTATTTTGTGTGATTCTAGAACAAAATATGGCATGTGGAGAACAGCACAAAAAGGCAGACTTTCTACTCTGCATCACATTTGGAATTTTGAATCTTGTGAATGTGCTACTTGTTTTTTAAATTAACATTTAAATGACTACATAATTTTAGCTATGATAATGGCAGACGTTTTACAGACATTCCAAATTTTAAGAGGTGGTTCCAGTAAATGTAAAAAGTACCCAGCTCCTAACTTCTCAGCACCTCCAAAAAACATGTAAAGAAGAAATACATCCTAAAAGGTAAGAAAGAAAGCTTAGTATGTAAGTAAGTATGTATGTAAATATGGAATCCTTTTGTTAATTCTAACAATTTACCTCACCTGAAGCCTCCATACGAAAATCAACCTAGACTATTCAAACCAAGTATAATTTAAGATTCTCAGCCACGCTCTGCTAAATAAAACCTCAGTTCAATCTGTAACAAAGCTTAAAAGTCCAATGCTTTCTTTTCCTACCTGATTTTGAATGTGATTGTGAAACTCAGCAGGTGTAACATAAAATACAGAAGTTATTTTCTCTCTTGACAAAGAAAAATTCATCTTCGTAGCTGAAAAACATATCAATCTCTCTAATGCAGAAGCAATAGCTAAATCTAAACAAGGTGAGCTGCATATTTCAGGTGGCTGAAATCCAGCATATCAAAGCATAAGCCTTTTAACTGGTAATCATGTAGCAACAAGAATTGAAATGTTATCATAAGCAACCCTGGGAGTGGCGCGCTCACCTTGGCATATACTTACCACTACTTTGTATCTGGTTATTGGTTTATGCTTTATTTTAGACCATTAGCAAGAAGACTACTGTAGGCTTGAGAGTTTTAAAGTGGAAACCTCAAGGTGGATATACCTGGATCTTGATATTATATTTGACTAAATTTTAATAGACAAGAATCACTAGCCTTGAAATGTCTGCATTTTTCTTCCTTTTGTGGTTATAGTATTTTCAGTTTCCTCAGATGCTTGCCACTCATCAATATGATGTCATCCACTACCAGAGATCCAAACCTGAGTTCAGCTTCCTGGTCGTTGTGACAATCTCCTGCGGGATCAGAGCAGTTGGATTTTTCCTCAGAAGCTTGGTGTGGAACAGAAACATTCTCTAGTAATTAATCAGCGTTGGCCTGATGGGATGACATTAGAGGAAAGGAAAAGTCTTATCAACTGTCCTCAGTGTTATAGAATTAAATAGATAAAAATGGAAAAGATGGGAGGATAAAAGGAAATTTCTCAGTTTCCACTCAGTGAACCTTTTTTCTATAAATAACAAATCATAATATCCTGGAAATACAGGGACGGTCTCCTCCTCACCAATTTTTCTTTTAAAGATATAAAAAGACAAGTTGAAAACACCTGCTAAACAGACGCCCGTGTGTCCTTAGAGGCACCCACCACGCTGGCTTTACAGGCATCATTCAGTTAGGATGAAAACGCTGCTTCATTCCGACTGTTTTCTCTATCCTGTAAGAGTTTAAAACAGAGTTTACAATTAGTCTGTGCCACAAGCCGCCATGCACCCTTCCCTTGCTAACTTGTACCTCACGATTTCCCTGACTGATGCAGCTGACAGCCGGGAGTTGCCTGTGATAATAATGGTGACCCTCGCTTTTCTATTTCTGAAGTTGTGGATTCATTAACAAGAAAGCCTTGCGTCTTGCTGGAGAACAGGGTTAGTCCCACAGTGAATGTTCCCACTCCTTGGTTACAAATGACAAATGCAAATTATATTTGCACACAAGGCTGAATATGTGCACACACAAATGTATGCTCTGCAAATTTGTTGTCTTTTACCCAAACCGGTGCCTGTATAGGGGTTGCTACTCAAGATGTATGCCCTAAAAAGTACAATCTGCACTCAAGGAAAGAAATCTCCTCATTGTGTTTATTAACCATATTTGTACCTTTGCTTTTCTTTCTAGCAAATTCTTCCATTTCCATTCTTTGTAGGTGTCATTTCTGGATATTCACTTTGTGTAACAAGCCAGAGTTCTGTGTACCAAGACGTATCCCAGACCTGTGCTCCTCTTCTGCTGCATTCCTGGTTTTAAAATGACCAAACTGACTTTTAATTTGGTTAAATTAAAAAAAAAATAAGTAAACTATCCCCAGGTTAAGACCCTACATTGCAAGTTTCAGCCCAGAGTGAATTTGTATGGCCAAGTTATAAACCCCTGAAAATAGGAAACTAATGCTGCGAGGATTTAAAATAATAGAAAATGTTTCACATAATATAAATCCATAAGCAGTGTATTATATTTAAGTCTTAATATCTACATACTTGGATTATCTTCTATCTTGACAATCACACAAAGTAATCTCACTTTCTCTCCCCCTTTCTCCGACTCTGCCTTTCATTCCTATGTATTAACAATGCTCTGGGCTATAAAATACTGTATTAATATTAGTTTGTCACAGCAGACTAAATTTAGAACAACTCATTAATATGAGAGAGTCAAAGGCAGTCAGCCAAGAGTACCAGGGACTATAAGCTCTTAAGGCTATAAGTTATGCAGATATGCCACTTGAACTGGAGAGCCAGCCATTCTTTTTGTTACTAATAAGAGATTCTATTAGTTCTAAGCTGATTCTAATTCTAATTAAGAAATGTGGGAAAAGGCAATTTTGCCAGTGTAGATATAGTTGATATGCAACTGGAATAAGTTTTATATCATCCCGCTTGGCTTCCTGGTCATATAAGATTAGTGGCGCATGCATGGAATGAATATTACTTCTGCTATCTACATAAAAAACAACTTCACTGTGTATTTGCCATGGTGTAATCATAATAGATGTTCCTAGTAAGAAGAAGTCTAGTAATCAGTGCTTTTTCAAAGCAAACCTTTTGTGGCTGAGATCCACCTCAGTTATATAAAAAGTTTTGACTTTTTACAAATAAAAAATGTTCAAATAGATACTTCTGGACCTTTATGCCTTTCTTTGGGCTTGTCAAATATTAATTTTTTTAAATTTGGTCCCTTGCTAAGATACAAATATTCATGTTTTACACCAAGTAGCAGTTCAGGGGCTGACGACTTGGTATGTACCTTTTGAATGATGCATAGAAAGCAGCAGTTCGCACAAAGAAAAAGCCACCAGATTGGTCTCAGGGAAACCCAGTGTCTGAATTTTTCATGACTCCTCTAGCACTTAAAGAATAAAAAAACTGGCTACTAGTGTTGGGAGACCAGCGTCAGGAAGGTCAGCGCCTGGAAGCATGCAAGAGAACCCGATGTTGCCTGGGGAAAGTGAAAGGGGATTTGAGCTGCTTAGGAGAATTACAAGGAAAAAAAAAGAGGAAAGAAAAAATTTTTGATATTTTATAAACACCAGAGCCGCAAAACAAGACTTGTAAAAAAGGTACACAGTCGTAACTCTCCAGGGTCCCTTGTTTTTATGTCCCTAAGGACACCTGAAACTTACCTTCTCTTTTGGGTTATGGGGCTTATTGTTCAACTTCTTCAAATCATGCCTTTCTAGCATACTTGTTCACTCTTATGGGTTCTCCCTCCCAAGGAAACCGACGGGGAGAGGAAAGTAGAAGCATTCAAGTATTTCTTTCCCAGGTTGTGTTTGCAAACTTCTCCACCAAGGTGAGGGGCCAGTGGGCAGGATGACATCTTAATTACATGGTCACCCAGCGATTCCAGCCTGGAAAAAATACTCCCCCCTTCTGTAAACTTTGCCGCATTTCATAATGATTTTATAGAAAATCTAAATTGAATCCAGCAAAACAAATGAGTAACGCCTATGAAGGGAGAATGTTTTTCCCAGTGTTTAAGCAACTGATGACTTCACCTGTCACCATCTCATTAAGCTCTTAATGAGTTCTTTTCTATTCTTGGTCACATCTGATTTTTTTTTTTAATATAAGTCCCTTTGAACAGCTGGGAGGAAGAATTGCCTTTGATCACTGAATTCTTCTGAATTTTCAGTCAAAACGAGGCCATTTTCATTCTGACTTGGGGTATTTTTATGAGTTTTATTTCCCCCAAGTACATTCCTGGGCAGAGCTTTCCAGGTTAAGAAGAGCTTGAACAATTAATGTATACATTTTTACATAAATGTTTATAAATTTAACAAAGGGAGAGAGCTTTGCCACAAGAAGCCTCCGCTCTTTTGAAGGCGGTTTTCTAATGATGACCCTTGGCGTGTTGGACCACATGGGATTCCTCCGAGAAGAGTCGGATGAAAATTAGTCTATTCTCATTTCAAACAGAATTTTGCTGAAGTCCTGATCAGAGCATCAGCATGGAGTCCGGGGAGACAACACGCGCTACTTGATTCACTCGGCAGCCTCCCTCTCCTGGTAATTGTTGCAGGAACGCGCAGTGACAGGACTCTGGGATGTGAGCGGTCTGGATGTACTCCGGCTGTTACGCTCTGTTTAAAGATTTAAACCATCAGGGTATGATAAGGCTTTTTGATGTTCATTGAACACGGAGCTTGGGTACAGAAGAAGGGGAAAGGGCTTCACCAGAAGGCAATCATCTTTCAGAGCCACAGTAAGACAGGGAGAGGTGGGGAAATCTCAGCCTCGGCGTAGACGCGGAACAAAGGGAGATGAAAGGGGCAGGGTGAGCGCGGGGCCAGCGCTGGCTGTGAGGCAGAACTCGCCCGGATGAGAGTTCGATGCCTTCAAATGCAGCGAAAACATTTAGCTGTTTTCAATAAAACACACTCAGGTGTGGGGGTGCGGGGGAGGCCAGGTG
Organism: Petromus typicus; assembly: GCA_004026965.1. Classification (NCBI taxonomy): domain Eukaryota; kingdom Metazoa; phylum Chordata; class Mammalia; order Rodentia; family Petromuridae; genus Petromus; species Petromus typicus. The sequence goes on from PVIR01008598.1 coordinate 9,993, forward strand.
CAAATTTGAGTGGCTTCACTTGACCTTGGAGTTCAAAGAGCCTCCCATAGCTTAGTTTGAAATTACTGAATGAGTATTTGCGTGGAGCCTGGTGGATTTCATTTCCAGAGCTCACCACCCCAAACCTGGGAGACCTACCTTAAAGTGCATTTTTGAGAACTTCACAGTGTCCTCTTCCCCCAAAGGTAAAACTTGAATATTTGTCTTGAAGAACATACTGATGAGGAAAGAAAGGGGGGAAAGTACCGCCTATAGCACCCAACCAAATCTCTTCATATCCTCTTCTTTGGCAAAATACCAGCTTTAAACCCTGTCCACGCCTTTATGGGACAATATCACCCAGCCTGCATTTTACATTCATTAGACAAGGCTTCATTTTTGTCTCCCACGCCTCAACCACGGAGCTTGCAGCACAAACCAAAGTCTTAACAAGTATTTGTTAAATGAGTGACTCCAGGAAATGACAGGGTGGATATCAATGTACTTCCGCTGGCTCCATCCAAAGTTCAGAAAAATGTAACATGGAGAAGGCAAAAGCTTGGCCGGCAGCCTGTCCTGCCTCCTACCCAGCGCCAGCTCAGCTGAGGAGCACCGGGGCGTGGCTTCAGATCCACCCGTAACGAGGCAGCCTGGCCACTCCCCAAAGGACGCTGGGCAACGTAGTTTACTTTCCTGTGCTCTATTTTCCCTATCAGCAGAATAGGAATATTGGGAAAGTACGTCTCCTTTGAGGTGATAAAATACAACATGTGCCAAGTGCAATGGTTAGCCGATAGTAAAGCTTTGCAAAAATTAACGATTGTTGCTAGTATTGTTGCTCTGCAAAGCATGGCTCTCCAAAACATTTTCAGAAATGGCACCCTTAGGAAGTGATTTTGAAGATATATAATCACCCATGCAATTTGAAAGTGATTCGCCATAGTGACATGAACAACATGTGTTGTGCTCTCTGGTCTCCTCTAGTCAGACAATGAGCTCCCACTTTTTGTCATCGTTCTTCTAGTTAGGGTGGAAAACATCTTCCCTTAGATATCAGCGATGGAACTTGAGGTGGTTTCACTTGGTTGCAGTAGGCCCAAGTGGGTGGGCAAGTGATAAGCTAGTGAGACACACGTACACTGCTGCACCCACTTCCTCCCAGCGTGAAGCACAGCACGAAGACCGCTGTTTTAGAGAAAGAAGAGTAAACCCGAGCCCATCTCACGAAGGCTACAGAACCCAACCCCATGGCATGAGCCCAACCGAGCCCCAGCCCACCAGCACATCTCATATGATCCAGGCCCTCTCATGCAACCTCACCCCAACCTCATAAGGAAGGAATAGTCTACAGATGAAAACAGGGTGGCATAAACTGAAGAAAAAGAAACATTTTGCTTAGTAACCAAATGGACTGGACAAGACTGTAGCCCTCAGCTTCTCTGAGTCCTAAAATTCTCACCATGTCATTGGGGGGAGAGGGATATGGTCCCCCACGGCAGCAATGCCATCTGTGACTCATGTGAGAAGGACCCAGCTCTCCCCCACCAGCTGCCACCCTTCTGCTGACACTAAAATCCCTATGAAAACCAGAACCTTACACAAGGGTCCTCGTCTCCTGTTCCTCCCAGCCTTCCCGGCTCCAGTCCTGGAAATGGGAGTGTGTCAGCAGTTACCATTACTGAAAGAGCCCACTTTCACACAGCTCAAATGCAGGAAACACTATGGCCAAATAACTTGCCCCATGATTGAGACGTAAGGGAGTTACTATTTTCTTTTCTCTGGCTCGCTCACACACGGAAAGCCAAAGCTCTCAAAGCAAATTGATTGATGATATAATTTAATATCTTCATAAGATTTCTAGTGGCAGAATCAATCTGCTGCTAGCACAACCATCCAAAGCAGAAAGAAAGAAAAATTGCACCAGTTGCTTCTCTTTTATTGCACTTCCGGGTACTCTAAGAAAAAACTCTCTCCAGAAAATCAATAAGGCAGATTGTGCCCAGCAGTCCCCCATTACAGAATTAAATCCATATGCCAACACAAAACAAGGAAGAGACCCAACTAACAAGGGATCCATTTGCTTTGTTTGACTTTGGCTGCCAGGGAATGAGACCACAAGAAGGGATAGAATTTAATGCGAACCTTGCCCCATCCCGGTCATGCATATGACTGACCCTCAGGGCACGACCATCAATTTTCTATTAAAGATCAGAGATTTGACATATCAAAGTCAACATCTACCGGAATAACTGCAGTAACTTGATAATAATTCTTTTGTGGATTTCACAGTGGCTTTTCAGTAAAGTATCAGAAAGGTAGCCGATTTCAATCCTGACCTGGCAAGATCTGAATATGAAATAAAGGATTTTGGTTTGATCTCCTCGTGATGTGAGGATGAATGTTCTGGTAAATGTTAACTTAGTGCTCTGAATAGCTCAGTAATAGATGGGTTTAGGCAGTAATAGGTTTAAAATGTCAACTTATTGAATAATAATTTCATGTTGTACAAATACTATGTGCAAGAAGGGATTTGTTTTGCAAATTTGGAAATAAATGAATGGATTTATAGTGTCCTTGACTGTTTCATTGTTCTAGTCAGAATCTTTGGAGGGATCAAAATTAGTTTGTGCTTTCTCCAGGGTTGTTGTCTTCGTGCATTTGTCTCCATGTAGTTTTCATAATAACGGGACCTCCCTGAATTCTGGTCCTTAATTGAGCTCTTTCCTGTTTTTGGTCCCCAAAGTCAGGCTGATTGCATTATTTTCTAGTAAAAATAAAAACGCAATTATCCTTCCCTATAAAATGTTTCATGACACCAATAGCATAAAAACCTTTCACCAATCCAGCTGTAAAATGCTCAACTGTTCAAAACATAAGGACCAAAAAAAAAAAAAAAAGATTATGTTTCTATAGCTGAGTCCAACCCTTCAGTCCAATTATAAACTGACAGTTCTATAAATCCTGGTGGAACAGAAGTGTGGGGAAAACTGAATTGTGACTGGGACACGGAGGGCCTGGGACAAACACCTTTCTACCACAGGTGATGTGAAAGGTCCCCAGGTTCTGCCTCCAGACCCCCCCACACAGGTAACACACTTCCAACCATAATGTTTAGAGTAAATACATTTGTTCAGGAAAAGGAGAGATGACAAGAAACCATGCAGGTGAGCTCTCTGAATTCTTCAGGCCTGACCGCCCCAAGCTTCCTTAGCTTCCTGAAAGACCCCGGAGAGAAAAACCAAAGGAGTCCACGCTTTTCACCAGCCTGGCAGTGTCAGGGGCTCTTGCTCTGATGGATGAAGAAAGTCTTGATTTTCCAGAAATCAATTCTCGAACCATTTTCTGCGAATCACAGACACTCTGACCTGGCAGATATCTGCATGGATTTGTCGTGGCCATATACACTTCATCATTGAACTCCACGACTGAGTATATCTCTCTTGGTTTTTGTTTACAAGGAGGCCTCTCCTGGTCTGGGTTCCTGCATGAGCAGATCCTAGAACAAGGATAATGGGGTAGATGTTTATTTGAAAGAACAAAACATTAGTAAGAGAATAAGATAGAAAAGGCAGCCAGTAGAAGGCCATTCTCAAACTAGTTACCACCTTGGATAACTGGAACTTAGACCCCTTGAGGATATCTTAGCCCGGTGCAGAACATAACCACTCAATCGCCTCACACCTGCTTGCAAATGCTCCACAATCGAACCACAACCCAGCCCTCTTAATATTTAAAAACATGCTTTATAATGAACTGTGCCCCAGGCTGTGGAATATGTGTTGTTGTTCATAACTTTTCTGCTTTTTAAGAAATATGCACATGGGAAAATGTATCAATATTTTGATGGTTTCCAGGTCTTTATGCATAATTAATATGCACTTCTTCATTCACAATTATTGTTCAAAGTTCAATTATTGTTTTTCCAGAGTGTAGTGAGATTTTATTTTATCTATTTATCTATTTATTTATTTTTATGACAAGGTCTCGCTTTTGTAGTTCAGACTGTCCCTGAGCTCAGCCTTGAACTCACAGCAATCCTCCTGCCTCTGCCTCCCGAGTGCTGGGATTACAGGCGTGAGCCCCCACGCCAGGCACTGTGGTACGTGGTACTGATTGCTGCTAGGGTGAGTCTCCACACCCAGTAATGATTATTGTTGGCAACTGTTTCTTACTGTAATGGTTCTAGTTACTACCAGAAATAATAATAGGTTTAAATTTTAAATATGTTCTTATAATATTAAGGAGGAACTCAATTATTTTTTACACTTAAAAGTTTAATTTAGGCCCGTTTAATCTTTCAAAGTCTTCACACTATCTGTTGAGAACTTTTTCTCCTTTCACTTATTGACATGATTTTCCCATTTGAAAAACTATCCTTGGGCCAAGAATTTAGTTCAGTGGTTCCAGCATCTGCCTTGCTAGTGCAAAGTCCCTGGTTTGATCCTCTGTACCCACATACAACAATGTCAGGTGTAGTGACTCACACCCACCAGCAATCAGTACCACATTCCACAGTGCTAGACATGGTGGCTCACACCTATAATCCCAGCACTTGGGAGGCAGAGGCAGGAAGATTACTGTGTGTTCCAGGCTCGCCTGGTCTCCATTGTGAGATCAGGGCCAGCCTGAACTACAAAGAGAGACCCTGTCTCAAAAAAAAAAAAAAACTATCCTTGTATTCCTGAAATACATCTATTTCATCACTTTATATCATTGTTTTGGATTCTACTTGATGTATTTTACTTGTGGCGGTTTTTAATCCACTAGTAAAGCTTGTGCACTATTTTTTTCCTTTTTATGATGTCTTTGGCAAGTGACAGGAGCACTGTGACACTAGCAGCCTTTTCTGAAAACCTTTTCTGAAGAAAAGGATCCTTCTTGTTTTAGGAGCAGTCCAGTGAAGGAAAATTTCCATCAGCCAAAGGATACCCCTTGGCTTGAGCACAGGTTTGGATAGGTGCAAGGTTTATTTCAGAAATACATAATATATAATGAAATTTCATATATAAGAATTTGACATTTAAAATTAGGAAGTAAGGCAAAAAATCCAACACATTACTATTGTTTTCATTCAGCTTATTAGTACACTGTAGGTAAACATTACAATCACATTCATCTTTGGAATTTATACCCATAGGATGTAGATTAGTTCTTGGGTTTTTTTTTTCTTCCCATTGCCTTTCCACCCTCCTTATTTACAAAAACTTTGTTTCCATTTTTTCCTTCTTTTCTCATTTTCTTTTCCCTTCTTCCTTCCTCCCCTTCCCCTTCCCTTTTGGACCGTTTTCCCTATTTTACATCACCTTCTACATTTTGGTCTTCATTTACTCTTGTAGTTTCTCACACCAGAGAAAATGTTGAAAGAAAGGTCAATGACCACCGGGGTCGTGCATCTTTTGCCCAGTGTGTGCAAGATACCGGGTTGGTCCTTAGCCTAAAAGGGCTGAGGTGGTAGGGAGGACAAGAAGAAGGGAAAAGGAGGGGAGGGAAGAGAAGGGGGCAGATCAAAAGAAAGGAAAGAAATGATTGTCTTGCAATTTGAATTGGAGCTCAAGAGGAATCCACTTGATAAGATGCATTCATACATCTGAGCAAAATGACCAAAGATTCTCAATAGACACATTTGGAGAATGCTGAAGCCGCCGGCAGGCTGGCAGCACCACGACACCCTCAGGCATCCTGCAGTGACCCTTCCCAAGCCACGTAAGAAAGGAGCGCTGAGAAAGCCTCTTACGTGTTGAGAACCAGAGGAGAACTGAGGCCTCCCTGGCCTCCTCTGGGGGCACAAAGGAGAAAGGCCATGCTCGGGGTGAGTCTGTGTTAGGGAGAGCAAAGGCGGCGAGGTACATCCACCAGGAGGTACTAAGGGATACTGGAAACCAGGTGAACCCGGGCTGGGTGAATGAAGTGAGGTGAGCAAAGGTTGGGGCTCCTCTGCCTACTAGAATTATGAGCCTCCTGGCTCCTTCAGCGTTGACAGTTGACTGTCTCTATCACTCATCCTCCTTTACAGCTGGGCCAGAGATGAATGAGGTAGTGGCTCTAGGTGTGGAAGCAAGGCTGGCTGGGTGAGCCAGCTACAGGTGGTGCCATAGCATTAGGCTGGGGCCCGACCCAGGGAGGCCCACACTTGATGGAGGTTGTCTTCTGAAGGAGGGATTGGCACATTAGCCTCCAACTGAGATGCTGAGCTGCAGACTCTCTAATGCCCCTTGGCCAACACTGTGCCTGGGGTAATTCTTTGGGCACATCCACAATATCACCATGGTGTTGTAGTTAAAAGATATATAGACTAGGGGCCGGGGAGTTAGCTCAGTGGTTCCAGCGCCTGTCTTGCAAGCGCAAGGACCCGGGTTCCATTCCCCGGTAACCACATAACAATACTGGGTGTGGAGACCCCACACCCAGCAGCAACCAGTACCACATACCACAGTGCCGGGCATGGTGGCTCACGCCTGTAATCCCAGCACTCGGGAGGCAGAGGCAGGAGGATTGTGATGTGAGTTTGAGGCTGAGCTCAGGGCCAGCCTGAACCACAAAGCGAGACCCTGTCTCAAAAAAAACCTAAAAAAAAAAAAGGAAAAAGATATATAGACTAAAGTGACACATTTTTAAAAAATAAATAAATAAAGACATAAGTCTGGTTGTTTCCAAGATGTAACACTGTGTGACTGCTAAATCTTGGAAACAATCAAAATGTCCATCAACTGGAGACTGGATAAAGAAGATGTAATTTTTTTATGGAATGGAGTATTATTCTGCCATTAAAAATGATAAGATTGAGTCATCCATACTCAAATGGATGTACCTTCAGGAGTGAAATAAATAGGTCACAGATGTGTAAATATCATATCTTTTCTCTGGTATGAAAAAATGAAGTTGTAAATGAGTTGTAGTATGTATAGTCGATATTGTGAAATAGAAAATATTTAAAAGGAAAGAGGGTCTAGGGGTAAATAACGAGGGGAAAAAGAATGTGACAATAATAATAAAAAGGAAACAAAGAATATGTATATCAGGGGTGGGAGGTGCAGGGCAGGGAAAAGGAGAAAAAATGAGAATCAAGTGATGTCATATTCTGGTACAAACTCTTAATGTTGAATACGATGCTGATGTGTATTCAATATGTACCAATAAAGATTTAAATTTTTTAAAAAATGTAAGTCTGAATGGTTTATGCTGTCAGAGTTTGGCGAGCCAGGGATACTGTTTTTCTCTAAACTCAGGGTTTGTGTAATAAGGCACTATCTTGAAAGTACTCAATCCAAGCAGTCTACCTGCCAGGGCAACTCAAGGCCAGCTGAAAGAGGTTGGCAATGCAGCATTCTAAGCAGGAGCTACAAGTTGGAAGAGCTCACCTAGAGAAGGGGTCTCCAATACTGGGGACAATGCCACAGGCACCTATGGGGATCTCCAAAGACCCAGAGAAAGATTCCCAGAGAACCAGCTTTCAGCCTCGTGCCACATGGTAGGCATCACAGATTTTACTGCCACCTTTCAAGTACAGAGCTGGCCTCTTAACCTCTGGTTCCTTTTGCTGTAGCATAAGAGAAACCAGGAACACAAAGAAAGGGGGAAGAAGATGAAAAAACTGAATAATGTAGGGTGATAGGACAAAGTACTATACATCTTGTCCCAAGTCTACAATTTTTTGAGTGGTGCCTAAGCTTGGTGAAAAATGTACGAAGGGAGCAGTTTGGAACTGGATAAGTGAGTGAAGTTGTGATTTTAAAAGAACTGCAGGGGCCAAGGAGTTAGCTCAGTGGTTCCGGCGCCTGTCTTGCAAGCGCAAGGACCTGGGTTCGATCCCTGGTAACCGCATATCATACTGGGTGTGGAGACCCACTCCCAGCAGCAACCAGTACCACATACCACAGTGCCGGGTGTGGTGGCTCACACCTGTAATCCCAGCACTTGGGAGGCAGAGGCAGGAGGATTGCTCTGATGTGAGTTTCAGGCTGAGCTCAGGGCCAGCCTGAACCACAAAGCGAGATCCTGTCTCAAAAAACCTACAAAACAAAAACAAAAACAAAAAAAATAAAAGAACTGCAAAGTTTAATAGCTAAAAATAAGACAACTGAAAAGTCGAAGATGACTGGAAAAGCTATGGGATATGTCCAAGGTGTTGCCAAGTGGGGAAGGAGACTCCACAGTCCCTAGCTAAAGGCAGAGGTGAGACACATACCACTGAGAAACCCCAGGAAGGGGTTACCCAGAGACAAGCACTCCATCTTTTATCAATTCTAACCATGCAAATTTTTCTTCCAGCACTTTAACAGATTGCAGCTATTTCAACAGAGCACAGATGAAATAGCTGGCTAGGTTAGCAGCCATGCTGCAGGAAAAGTATGTACCTTTATGCATGAGACTCACACCCAGACATCAATATGCTCATATCACAAGAAGCAAAGGGAAATGGGGACTGTGTCTGAACAGAAGATGGGAGGTGGTGATCTCCCAAATACTGCTGATCCGGGGCCACGGGTTTGTTAAATGCAATGGTGAGTGAATGGCATCCCTTCCTCCCCAGGAAAGTTTTCCTCCCTCCCTTCTCTCTCTTTCCTCCCCAGTCTCACTCAATTGTGTGTGTGTGTGTGTGTCTGGACAGGTGTGGCTCACATATGATGTGATCCTACCGGGCCACACTCTGTGAAGACTCAAAGATTGGCAAGTCATGCTTTTCATGGAGTTTGCAGTTATGTGAAGGACAGAACAATGCAAACAAATATGTAGTAGATCCATTTAAAAACAACAAGAATGAAGTTTTGTGAGGGAGCAAAGAATGCATTTCTCTTCTGTCATACCTTGCAAAACAGAGAGGCTTTCTAAGAAAAGTAAGATGACCTATCCCAAGCTCAGTATCCTAAAAGGCAAGTCTGATGTCCCAGAGCACCATCCTTTCCTTCCTTAGAAATAACAATACAAATAATAACTTTTATTTACATTACTTGATAATAGCTTCTTAAACCCTTTTGGATGGTCAAGTGAGACATAATCCAAGAGAGACTGAATCATTACAAAGGGATTAAAGTTGGCAAGTTTGGGAACCCAGACTAGATCTAAAGTGTTCTTTCTTGATTCAGCACTCCACATCTTCCTCCCTCTGAGAAAGGGAGGCATTAATAAAACATTTTAGGTCTATTGCTCCTAAAATAATATTGCACTAATATCAACTATAAAAAACATAGCTATGCTTAGGCTTTTGAAAAGAATATGCGAAACATCAAGAATTAAAGATCACATATGAATACTATAGAAGCATAAGGCTAAGGTCAAAGATAACCACATGTATGAGAATTTCACATTGTTATTTGTGGCTTGATTCTGAGCACCATGAGCCAAGATAACTGTTCTTGTTCCCCTGGAGCGATTCCTCCTAATACCCCAGACCTGACTGTGAGGAGGACTGTGTTAGCTGGAGCAGCATTTCAGTACACACTCACTTGGCTATAATAAGGGGATAACGAAGACAGACATTCTTCTTCTCTTCAAGTGGTCACTAGTAGAAAAAGCACTAAAAACAAGAACTTCTAATTCTTCTTGTATTATACAATAGACCTTTGACTTACAAATGTGTCCGGTTAAGGTTGTAAGTCAGTATAGCTAATGTTTACCTGGGTATGTGCTATGGAGAATAAGAGAGAGATGAATCTTCATTAACCTAATTAAACCAAGTTGTTCACGGCAGACTGGTCATAACTGGAGGATCCACCATACCTCAGGCCAAGCTCTTCAGTGTGGTGCAGAGGACTGTCTTATGTTTAACTGTACATTTGACCCTCATTCATGGCCTCCTTCTCTTCTCATGATGTATATGCTTCCTCTTCTCATTGTAGATAGTTAACCAGTTCTTTACAACTCTACGTCTCTTTAATAAGTTCTTTTCCAGAAAATGCTAGAATGAGTCTTATCTTTTCTGTGATCCTCTGGCATGCATGGCAAACTGTAACTCAAGAGCTAAATCCAGCCTTATACTAGGTTTTGGAAAAGAGTTTTGGGGGATTTTTTTGAGACAGGGTCTCGCTTTGTAGTTCAGGCTGGCCCTGAGCTCACCATGTAGCCCAGGCAGGCCTTGAACTCACAGCATTCTTCTTGCCTTTGCTTCCTGAGTGCTAAGATTACAGGCATGAACTACCACACCCTGCACTGTGTTATGTGGTACTGGGGATCAAACTCGGTACCTTGCGCTTGCCTGCTGAATGACAGAACCACTGAGCTAATCCCTGGCCCCTGTGTTTTTTTGGTATACAGTTATGCCCATTCATTTACATACTGGCAGTAGCTGCTTTTATATTACAGCAGCCTCTAGTAGTTGTAACAGATGCTATCTGGACACTAAGGGATAAAATATTTATTACCTGGTCTTGTAATAAAAAGACTTTCAATTCTTGAGTGAAAGCATAAACTTTTGCAAATAGAGTTCTATTCTCAGTACCTTCTGTATCCCAGGACCTACCAAAGTAATTGACTCATCCTAAGAATTCAGTAAATATATATTTGAATTAATAAAGAGAAAGCACAAAGTGTTTACTGGATTAAAAACATTTTTAAGAAAAATAGAGAAAGCTGAGTATGGTGTCACACAACCATATACAATCCCAGCACTATGAAGCAAAAAGATGGCCAGTTCAAGCCTGGATAACTTAGTGACTTCATGAGACCCTATCTCAAAATGTTTGGTTTTTTTTTTTTTTTTTTTTTTTGAGACAGTGTCTTGTTTTGTAATTCAGGCTGGTCCTGAGTTCAGCCTTGAATTCAGCAGTACTCCTGCCCCTGCCTACCGAGTGCTGGGATTACAGGTGTGAGCCACCACGCCCGGCACTGTGGTATGTGGTGCTGGTTGCTGCTGGGTGTGGGTCTCCACACCCAGTACTGTTGTATGTGGTTACTGGGAATTGAACCCACCCCTTCCCCTTGCAAGGCAGATGCCGGAACCACTGAGCTAAATCCCCAGCCCCCAAAATGTAAAATTTCTAAAGCTAGGGGCATAGCTCAGTGTGACAGCTTTGGGTTCAATCTCCAGCACCACAAAAAGTGGAAGCAAGGAAGGGAGGAGGAGAGAAGGAAGGGAAGTGGACAGAAGAGCCAGGTGTGGTGTGCTATCATCACAGCACCAAGGAGGACCAAGCAGGAGGATGACAAGTTCAAGCGAGCTTCACAGAGAGCTCAAAGCCAGCCTGGACAGCATAACAAGACTTTGTTTGTAAATAAAGAAATAAGGAACAGAAAGCATTAGAGTTTCAAATTCTAAGCATCAAGCAACTAGAATTTTGCCCAGCCGAGTTAGAACAAATTAAGCAACTGTGTACTTACAAAATGCTTAAAAACTACAAAACTATTAAATCCACATCCATTTGCTGTACAGAATATTTCATTCTCTTTAATTACCAAATCTGACATAAATGAGGTGTGGACCCTTTCACGTAGTAATATACAGCCTCCAGAAGTCCCACAACTGTCATGGACTCTCTCCAAGCCAGGCATGGAGGACGCACCATCTGTACACTCGCTCAGACCCTCCCACAAGTAAACACACAGAATCTGGGCCTGGGTGATTTCACAGCAGAGGAAAAAAAATCTTAAAATACAGGCAAACCTGGGAAATACAGCATCCCCACTTGTTTATAACAAGAATTTCAGCGAGTACAGATCCACAATTTATTTGCAAACAGATTAATTAATGTTTCAGCAGCTGTTTGCAGCCAGTCTGTGATCTCACTGAGCACAGATGACACTTTTTCTTCTTGTATTCCACAGGGGCAATTTCAGCAACGCTCAGATTAGCTTTTCACCACACCAGCCCACGTGATAAAATAAGTTGAGTCCTGAAGCAGCCAAGATGGCTTTGCAAGATCCCTGGGCCGCCAAGTCTCTAGTGAATCCCCCATGCCACCTTTCCTGGGCTTCCTTTTAATTATGGCCCCAAAATGCCAGTTTGCAAACAGATCTGCAAGATGAAAACCTGACATTTTTAAAAAATTGTTTTTTCCTTGTACGTCTAGGTCCCTCAGGGTTGGTATTCAGCAGTGTGTACCACTGGGTGTAATAAAAGCAAATGCTTGAATATTTTTCAGCAACCTGACAGAGAATAAACAAATGGAGAACAAATGTTGAAAAGCTACAAGTAATGTACCATATAAGCGAGGTAGGTGCTCCTGACAGAGCAATGCGGCTCTTCTGAGTGTATTTCTTTTCTTGAAGGAAAAAGAAACAGAAGACAAGACAAAATCCCCAAAGCCTCACTAGGCTAAATTTCCTTACTCTCCTTTGAACAGACTACACAGATTTTGTTGACTAATTGAGATCAATCCCAGTTGTAAATCGCCTCGCTATCCTACAGCTTTAATTAAGCTACCAGAGGGAGCTGTTTATCAATTAACACTTGTTACAAATTATTAGTAATTATATGGACTTTGTGTATATACTACAGCCTGCAACACCAAAACTGCATTTCCCAGTTGTTAGGGAAGCAAACTGAATAGTTAATGGGCCACTTGGATGAAGGCACCAATCGCCACTGTGATTTCAGAACTCTTTCTCTGGCAGAGTGAGGGCCAGCACTTGCAAAAATCATCAAATAAACACTGTAAGTGATCAGTGCTTCTCTCACGGGCTTTGCCAGACCATATTCATGACTAAGATGGACTTTGTATCGCTATTTACTTTTTGAGGAATAAGCATGACAAAAATGGAAATATTAGGTAAAAGTTGATCATGTATTCAAGCAGTAAAGCTACCTCTTGCAGTGTGCACTACATTCTGTGATAATTTTAATTGGCTTAATTGAGATGCACAAACCTGATTAATGTTTAATTCCTTTATATTAAAAAAAAGAGTCAAGTAGTTCGACATTTCTTCAATTATGTTAGATCTTTTTAGACTTCAAAGGAATGTTGCATTAGACAGCTAGATACGGGGTGAGCTGATTAAAGAATAAAGACTTCTCATTATAATCTAAGAGTACAAAATTGGTTTGTGTAGCCTTTGAAAGTCAAAATTATGAGCTAAAACTTGAGCTACAGTAATTAACCCAATTTATAGTCATTTTTGCTTATCTATTTGCTTATGATTAGTAATTTAAAATGATCCATGGGATTGATTTACAGATCTAAAGCCTTGTCTGGGACCCAAAATGTTTTGTCCATGATTCTTAAAAACACTGAAGGAATATAATTAGGAGTGTTGCATCTAAAGAGAGTGAAAGAGTGATCAGTATAAAAAAGATTTAGGGACTTTCAGGGAGATGGCAGAGTGGTGAGCAGCAAAGAAAGAACCTTTTTGCAATTTACCATTTCCATATCAGAATATAGCAGATAAAAGAAAAAAAAAGGAGGGAAGTGGGTCCCCGAGACTCAGAAAGGATCTGAGAAAGAAGCAAAGTTTACATGGAGAGCGAAGAGAAAAACTTTAATGAAAAGGACAGAGTCTCTCTCCTGGAGCTTGGACTATTGGCGGGGGAGGGGCTGCCGAATCTGCAGAGGACTGGTGACTTCTGACGGCCCACAGGCCCCATGGAGAAATGAGCTAGTGGAGAGAATCACTCAGTGGTCACACTGGATGGCAGCATCTGCTATTTTCAACACACTTAAATTGGTTCCGGACAGAGGACAGAGGATCGGCGCCAGTCAAGTAAAGAAGCTCTGCCCACCGCCTCAAGAGACTGAGGATCGCAGGTGGCCAGAGCCACATGGAGAGGAAGTGAGTTCTTTGTCTGCCATGGAAAGATCTCTGGCCTCAGAATCACCACACGGCGGCAGGGTAGTTCCACCCTCCTGCCCTCCATATCACTGCACTGCTTTCTCGCTTTCCAGCTTCCTGTCCCCCATCCTGAAAAAGCACCTGGTGGGAGAATAAAGAAAACCTGTGGGCTACGACCACCGGTGAGTTTGTGGGCCCTGCAGGACCTACAGGACCCTGGATTCACTTTGGGGGAGGAGTGGCAATACTTTCAACCCTGCAGGAGTCCCCTGAGCTGAACTCAGGCATTGTAGCCAGAAGCCAGGCTGCTCGTCAGTGGACTATAGTTATTTCCCTGAGACTAGTTAATTCTGATCAGCACGATACTGCCCATATTGTCTTCAGGACACAGCAAGTTCATGACTTCAAGGGTCTTTTGGTATTTTTCTTTTTCTTTTTTGTTACTATTGTTTTATCTTTTCTCTCTCTCTTTTCTCTCGCTCTTCCTCTTTCTTTTTTCTCCTTTTTTTCATTTCTCTTTCTCTTTCCATTTTTTCCCTCTCTTTTATTCATTTCTCTACTTTCTTGTAGCTGAGTCTGCCCAATTCAGGGCTTTTTTCTTCTCTCAACTGCTCTTATTTTTACAGGAGAGAGAAAATAGTCTCCTGATTGCATCTTGCTGGTGAGTATTCTATACTTCTTTTGCTCTTTCTCTTCTCTTTTCCTCTGATCAGAATCAATTCCCTGTGTATCTCTGTCCTACATACTCTCTTTTTTCTATACTACTGTAGGAGAGTGAATGCAGTTTCTAGATGTCCTAATACTGTTAGTCTGTTCTGTTTTTAATTTGTCCCTTCTAGTTCTTGAGTCATCTACCTGCGATCTACCTCCCAGAGTTGTGTGACCTTTATATGCCCTCCAACCTTATTTCTAATCTTCCCTCTCCTTCTATCTCTACTCCTCAACCCTCTGGTTTTATTTCCAAGGTGTTATACTGCTATGTTCAAGGGCTTGTATGTTATAAATGTATTTGTGGTTAGTTCTAAACTTAGGCATATGGTCACAGATCTAACTCATGAGGTTAGAGGTATCAGAATAGTGAATGCCACGGCTTGTCATTTCCTGTGCAATGTTGATACTGTTGATGATACTGATTGTATTATTTCAACCAAGGTGATGTCATTGTTCCATTTAAGTACCTTCCATGGTGTGCCAGAACTGAGACTGCTTACGGGCTCTTATGTACTCAAGGAGGACAGCCCAGGAAGGGCCCATCTCCTAAGGATTCTAAACATTAGGAAGAAAGTGACTTGCAATAAACATTGCCCAGGCAGCAGGCTAAGAGTTAAACCAAAAACCTCAGCAACAACAAAAAATAGAAATGATAAAAATTTCAAAAATCCAGATACAAAAATCATCACCACAGAATAATCCAGGGAAAAACGAAAAAAGAGCAAAATGAAACCTGATCACCAGGACTCTCTGGGCCAATAACAAAAGAAGACCTAGTAAAATGGAAATAGAAATATATTCTCAGAAAAAACAGAGATATGGTCCATAGTGAAAGATATGATTAATAATATTAAAGAAGAGATCAGGAACATGATAGAACTCAGATTACAAAGGTAATGGAATTTGTTAAACAGCTTCAAATAGATTTATATAAAATAAAAACTTCAATGAGAGCTTGAAAAATAGGATGAATGAATGTGAAGACCTAAAATCAGACCTAGAGGATAGAATTACAGCCAATGAACAGGAAAGGGATAATATTTTTAACGTTGAATTCTTTACTGATGGCCGGGCGTGGTGGCTCACGCCTGTAATCCCAGCACTCGGGAGGCAGAGGCAGGAGGATTGTGATGTGAGTTTGAGGCTGAGCTCAGGGCCAGCCTGAACCACAAAGCGAGACCCTGTCTCAAAAAACCTTAAAAAAAAAAAAAAAAAGAAAGAATTCTTTACTGATGTATTTTATATATACATCATGGTCACAGTCAATATTGAGAATTTGTTTCAATATATGACATGTGTTAATTCTCATTTTTTCCCATTCTCCTACTCACCCTAACCCCTCTGCCCCCTATATACATATGCTTTGTTTCCTTTTTTAACATCGTATTTTTTCTTTCCCCTCACTACCAACCTTTTCCCTCTGAATAGTTTCTACTTCACAATATCTGTCATACATTCTAGAACTCATTGACATCTTCAGATTGATAGCTAATCTTAGAAACAACGCCAATGCTCATCAGTTGGAGACTGGTTAAAGAAGGTGTGTATGGAGTGTTACTCTGCCATAAAGAACAATAAGTTTGGATCATTTATACTCAAATGGACATACCTCGAGGACATACTCATAAATGAAATAAATAGGTCACAGATGAAGAAAGGAATAATTCATGGAAAATGACAAAGGAACATGAGAAATCAATCCAACAGCTCCTACACGATGCAGAGGAGAATAACATAAGACAGTTTGGAGCCAATAAGGAAACAGGAGAAAGTGAAAAAGACATGAAAAAAAAAACTGTTTACAGTTGTAATGGCAGAAAACTTCACAGAAAAAGGAAAAGAATTTGACATACAGATAAGTGAGGCCTATAGGACTCCAAATGGACATAATCTAAATGAATCTTCACCTAGGCACATAATCAAGATTCCAGAAATCCAACAGGAGAATGAAACACTGAAAGCAGTTAGAGAAAAGAAACAAATCACATATAAAGAAAATCCATTAAAATCACAGAAGATTTTTCAATGCAAACTCAAGTAAAGGAGATTCTGAAGGAAAGTAATCCAAACCCTCAAAGAAAACAGCCTCCAAACTAAACTGATATATCCTGCAAAACTACTTTTGAAAATCAACAGGGAAATGAGATACTTCTTTGACAAAGAACACCTAAAAAACTTCACAAATACCAAAGCTGCATTCTAGAACATTCTAAACAATATCTTAGAAAAAGACAATGAATGTTCCAATCCTATGAGAGCCAGGAGAATGAACTCATTGGGCAAGGTAAAAAACTAAACAGAGGCCGCGGATTTAGTTCAAGTGGTACCACACCAACAATGGACACAAAAGAGGCTGAGTTCAATCCCTGGTACTATATGAAAAGGAAAAGAAAGAAAGAAAGAAAAAGAGAAAGGGGGAAATGCAAATAATAAAAGAGCCAAGAATAAGAAAACAATATGGGTTAAATTAGTACATATCAGTTACAATCATTAATGACAATGGCCTTAGTGCACCAATTAAAAGACACAGACTGGTAGAATGGATTAAGAAGCAATATCCTACAATATGTTATATACAAGAAACACACAATCCAGAAAGAATGGAAAGGATGGAAAGCAATTCTCTGTGCTACAGTAAAATGCCAAAAAAAAAAAAAAATCAGGAGTGGCTATCTTATTTGCAGACAAAGTATACTTCAAACCAAAACTCATTAAAAGGGACAAAGAAAGACACTACATTATTATGCAGGGAACAATCTAGAGGAAGAAATGACATTCATAAATATTTATGCACCAAATTATTCTAGTACAACCAACTATATAAAAAAAATTAATGGACATGAAAAGCCAGACAAGCACTAATGCAATACTAGTAGGGAAACTCAGTAACACACTGTCACAACAGACAGATCAAAAGGACAAAAGTCAATAAAGAAATACTTGAACTGGGGCCGGGGATTTAGTTCAGTGGTTCCAGCGCCTGTCTTGCAAGTGCAAGGGCCCGGGTTTGATCCTAGTAACCACATACTATACTGGGTGTAGAGAAGAAAAAGAAAAAAAAAAAAAAAAGAAATAATTGAACTGAATCAAACTTTTTTTTGAAACAGGGTCTCGCTTTATAGTTGAGGCTGGCCCTGAGCTCGGCCTCAGACTCACATCACAGTAATCCTCCTGTCTCTGCCTCCTGAGTGCTGGGATTACAGGAGTGAGCCACCACACCTGGCACTGTGGTATGTGGTTGCTGCTGGGCAAGAGTCTCCACACCCAGTATTGTATATGGTTACCCAGGAATCATACCTGGGTCCTTGCGCTTCCAAGACAGGTGCTGGGACCACTGAGCTAAATCCCCAGCCCTGAACCAAACTTTTGAACAAATTGACTTAATAGATATCTACAAAGTATTTTACCCGACAAAATCACAATATACAAAAGACAATATAGCCATCTCAATAGATGCAGAAAAGGCATTTGACAAAATCCAACACCCATTCATAATTAGAAAATTGGTATACATGGCATTTATCTCAACCCAATAAAGGCCATTTATGATAAACCAACAGCTAGCATCACACTCAGTGGTCAAACATTAAAACTTTTCATGTTAAAATAAGGCACAATACAAGGATGTCCACTATCACCACTCCTGTTCAATATATTTCTGGAAACATTAGCCACAGCAATTAGACAGGAGGAAAAAATAAAAGGAATAAAGATAAGAAAGGAAGAATTTAAATTGTCATTACTTGCAGATGACACAATACTCTATAGAGAAGATTCTAAAAATTCAAACAAACGGCTGCTAGACTTAATTGGCAAATTTATTAGCATAGTTGGATACAAAAAATCACAAATAAATAGCCTTTGCATACACAAACAACAGACTCATTGTGAGAGAAACTGGAGAATCAGCTCCTTTCACAATAGCATCCAAAAAATGAAATGGATAGGAATCAGTTTAACAAAGGAGTGAAAGACTTCTACTCTGAAAACTACAGCATTCTGAAAAGGGAGATTGAAGACTATATCAGAAAATGGAAAGACAACCCTTGTTCCTGAGTAGAAAGAACCAATATCATCAAAATAGCTGTACTCTCATAACTTCTATATACATTCAATGCAATTCCAACTGAAATCCCAAGCATACTTCACAGAGCAGAGAAAATAATACAAAAAGTCATCTGGAACCACAAGAGACCTAGAATAGCAAAAGCAATTCTAGGTAATAAGGACATGGCAAGGGATATCACAACATCACAACACCCCCACTATACTACAAAGGCACCATGATTAAAAAAAAAAAAAAACAGCATGGTCCTGGCAAAGAAACAGACCCAAGGATCAATGGGGCAGTTTAGAAGATGCAGAAATAACTCTAGAGATACTAACGCATCTCACCTTTGACAGAGGAGCCAAACATCCTCAATGAAAGATAGCCTCTTTAACAAATGGTTGAAAAAACTGGCTTTCAACCTGCCAAAGATTAAAGTTAGACCCATATCTCTGACAATGCAGTCAACTAAAGTCAATGTGGATTAGAGGGCTACATATTAAAATAGAAACACTAAACCAGCTGGAATATAGGTTAGGTACAACTCTTGGAGACATTGGAATAGGGAAAGACTTTATGAACAAAACCTCAGGAGCATGGAAACTAGCAGAAACAATCAACAACTAGAGTCTTATCTTATTAAAAAAGCTCCTGCACAGCAAGGTAAACCACCAATAGAGCAAAAATACAACCTACAATATGGGAAAAAATTTAGCAGCTGTTTCTCAAAAGACTACTATCTAAAGAATACAAAGAAATTTTAAAATCAGCCTCCCCACCCAGTTTATTAGCATTATTAAACCCAATCCAAAAATGGCTGTCTGAAATGAACAGGCATTTTTCAGAAAAAGTAAAAGCAACTAAGAAATGAAGAAATGTTCAACATCAGTGGTCATTCAAGAGATGCTAATAAAAACAACACTGAGATTTCATCTTACACCACAAAGAAAGGCTCCTATCATGAAATCAGCCCACAACAAATGCTGGTGGAGCTATGAGGAGAAAGGAAACCTTCTCCACTGTTAGTAGAAATGTACACTGGTGCAAACTGTGGAGATCAGTGTGGAGATTCCTTAAAAAAATTGAACTCAAGGTCCCAACTGACCCTGTTATTTCCCTGCTAGGTATATACATGAAAGAATTAAAAGAATCATACCACAATGACATATGTGTACCCATACTTATAGCAACTCAGTTTGTAATAGCTGAATCTTGTAAATAGCCCAAATTCCCATCAAAGGGAGACTGAATAAAGAAGATGCGGGTTTTTTTCTTTTTAATAAATGGAGTATTACTCAGCCATAAAGAATAATAAATTTGAGTCATTTATATTCAAATGGATGTACCTTGAGTTCATACTCATAAGTAAAATACATAGGGCACAGATGATATGTAAATACCATATCATTTCTCTGGTCTGAGAACTGAAGGTGTAAATGAGTTCCAATATATATAATAGGTATTGTGAAATGGAAATAAAATGTTCAAAAGAAAAAGGGTAAAGGGGGATAGGGGAAAGTAAAGAAGGGAAAGAATAAAATCTGATAGTAAAAAAAAAAAGAAACAAGGTTTATATATATAGTGAGGAGTGCAGAGTTGTGGAGAGGGCAGGGAAATGAGAAAAAATGAGAATTAAGATGTGTCATGTACTGGTATAAACTCTCAATGTTGAATGTGATCATAAAGTTTATATAAAATGTACCAATAAAATCAATTTTTAAAAAGATTTAATAGTCAGGCTGGGATATAGCTCAGTGGTTCCGGCGCCTGTCTTGCAACCACATAACAATACTGGGTGTGGAGACTCACCCCAGCAGCAACCAGTACCACATACCACAGTGCCGGGTGTGGTGGCTCACACCTGTAATCCCAGCACTCGGGAGGCAGAGGCAGGATGATTGCTGTGATGTGAGTCTGAGGCTGAGCTCAGTGCCAGCCTGAACCACAAAGTGAGACCCTGTCTCAAAAAACCTTAAAAAAAAAAAAAAGAAAAAGATTTAATAGTCAATTTCATTATTCTAGGTGTATAAAATACTAAAATATTTGTATGATGTCATCTATTTCCAAAAAAATAAAATTTAAGTTATATTTTCTGTGGCTCATTGCAAAAGTGAAATTAATGTAAAGGTGTGACTTTATAAGGTTGTCAACTTTTAATTACTCTTAAATAAGATGTTTGAGAAGTTAGTCTGTTTTGAAAGTTAAATGTTGAAAATATTAATATTAATAATGTGTTTGAAAGTTAAATATTCCATAGTTTCTCTGATATGAGAAAATCAAAATATAAATAAGGATTAAAATAAAGGAGTAATAGGCTAGGGATGTAGCTCAGTGGTTCTAGCATCTGCCTGGCAAACGCAAGGTCCCAAGTTCGATCCCCAACACCACATACTTCAAGGCCAGGTGTGGTGACTCACGCTTTAATTCCAACACTCAGCAGGCAGAGGCAGGAAGATTGCTGAGAGTTTGAGACTGGCATGGGCTACATACTGAGTTCAGAGCCAGTCTTAATTATAAAGCAAGACCCTGTCTCAAAAAACTAAATAGATAAAATAAAATAAGGGAGAGATGGTAGGAAATGGGAAGGCCAAAATTTTAAAGAAGAGAAAAAGGATCAGGAGAAAGAGGAGAGTGTGGAAGAGGGTAACAAATGGAAAGTAATCAAGATGCGATACATTCATGTACCAGTTCCCCAAAGTGAATATAACTAAAAACTAAGTTAATTTTTGAAACATATTTTAATAGGAATACAGAAAAATATAAGACAAGCAGGGGCATTTAACTATAGGTGACACTTCCTCTCATGAGGGAGTTATCTCTCTTTCACACATACACTTTCTAAAGGCTCAGAATTCACTTCAGTGGTAGGGTATGACAGACTGGAAGGGGACAGGGCAAGAAACATTAGCAAATCCAGTCATAGGAATGATGCGAATCAGAAATCTTCCAACTGCTTAGCATTACATTTTAAACATCACTAATATCTCACAGGTACAGGAGTGGAAAAGCTTCCACTTGACAAGGATACCCAGAGAGCCCAGGCACAAGCAGAATGCACCAGCAAAAACTCCATCAGAACTGCATCCGTGAGAGGCCAGGGCTCAACTCAAATCATGATTTCTGGTCCCTTTACGACAATATGACTGTTATTTACCTCATGTATGAATATCTAGTAACAGTATTTCTTAGAGTTGGTTGCACAAAACACAAATTCATCTAGCAGCTCCATAAAATAGGTCATTCCATGGACAAGTAACTTGGAGGAACTTGTACTATCTGCTCTTTTTGAAAAGTCATGGTATCCATTAACATATTAAATAAATACTCCACATGTATTGAAGAATATTTCTTTTCATTGACTGACAGTCAACATTCTCAGGCTACCGTAGAGTAAAATCTAAACAGGATGCTGGCCCTTGTTCACCAGAGCACTGTTGATTATGTGTGTCCAAACAAACGACCCTTTCCCATCCCACCTGCCTCACTGGGAACAGGACCACACACCTCTGCAGACGTGGTCTGGTCTCATAGCCTGCATAACGAGCACTCTAGAGCAGTAGGGTGCTCATCCTCCTGCTGTTTCCAGCCACTTGCAGTGGCCTACACTTGGTTTTCTATGCAACTCATGTGCTAGAGTTTCCAACTTAAACAGAGGTAAGGAAAATGTGTCCCAGACCTGGAAAGGAAAAGATGAGCCATTTTAAAACTTGGTAAAAATATAAAACTTTGCATGTTTTGTTAAGGTACTAACTAAAGTAAAATTCCTTTCCTTCTTCTCTGAGAAAGAAAAGAAAAGGCAGGGACCCCATAAATACAGAAATTATATATAAAGGAGTGTGTGTGTGTGTGTGTGTGTGTGTGTGTGTGTGTGTGCATGTGTGCGTGCGTGCGTGTGTGTGGTGTTCTCTCACTGTATCTGCTGAGAAAGTCTATAAGTAGTGACACCTTTAGGAACATACCCAACACCCAGTTCCTGGTTCCTAAATGCCAGAATTTCTGATTCTAAAGGAATTAAGGCTCCAAGGTGAAGTGATTGCTTCCAGCATGAGCTCAGATCATCTTGCTGCACCAAAGACTACAGAACTATTCTAAGATGGATGGGTACATGTGAGACTGGCACAGAAGCCAGCCTGAAAGAACTCCTCACTAGATAAATCTGGGTCAATTTGACCAGTAAAATAAATTATTATAGAAACAAATTAAAACCTATGCAAAATGATAAAATTCTACAAGTCCGTACAAATCGAAGAGGAAAGGAAGGGAAGAAAAGAGGAGAAAGCATGGAAGGGAGAGAAGAAGGTAGGAGGGACAGCAAGCTAGATTTTCTTTAAAGTAATTAGTGCAGAATGAATAATGACATTCAAATCATTTGAGAATTATAAAAATAACTGTTTGGGACAATGATCATTAATGGATATTAAAATAAATAGGTATGCCCTGATAAAAATAAAATGAATAAAAATAAAATATCTCTTCACAAAATGCTGATTAATTACCAGAGGTAACTTTCTATAGAGAAATCTGGCAAGTACCAGCTAGCCAAGTGACCACAGTCACAACACTGTGTGCTTCCCGACATGATGCACTGAGCGGACACATCCTTCCACGGCTTCCCTGCCAAAATGTACAGTCGGGATCTAATGTGAGGAAACCTTAAGCAAATGCAAACCGAGGGACTTTGCAAAAGGTGGTTAGCCTGTTCTCCTCAGGAATAGCAAGGTCATGACAGACAGAGAAAGACTGAGGGACTGTCCCAGAAAAACACAACAGCTAAATCTAATCACCCAGATGCATTACAGATGCTTTTGTGAGCTGGAACCTTTCTCATTTTGCCATTAAGGACATTAAGAGGATTGGCAAAATTCAAGTAGATTAAATAGTAATGTGTACTGTATTGGTGTTATTTTCCTTGCTTTGTTAACTTTATCACAATTGAAACAATGTCTTTATTTTTCAGAATATATGCACTGAAATACAGAAGTCACATGTTTGTGACTTATGCTCAGATAACATGGAAATTTTTTTCTATATGTGGGTATGTACTGACTTTCCTAGGGGAGAATGATACAAGGTGAAAACGTTTGTGGAATCCAAATGAGGTATATCTTAAGAATGTACTGTTTTTTGCAATGTTTCTATAAATCTGAAATCAAAATTTTTAGAAAATATAAAATAAAGCAAATGTATGGTCCTAGGAAGGAAGTACACAGAGGAAGAGCGTGTGTGCTTAGCGAGCTGTATACAAGGCTTTCCAGGTAAGTTCTCCAGGAACATGTAGCCTCCTACTTACCTGAAGGTCATCCCCGCTACTTGGATGCAACAGCCATCTTCCTTCCTGTCCTCCCACCTGCCAAAGCCTGGCCTAGGGAAAGCGCTGGCAAGATCTCACCCTGGCAATGATTCTGTACCTTCTTGAGACAGTGTTGGTTACAAGTGCTTGTAGTACACCTTGTATTGCCAATGTCAAATCATAAACTGCTAAGTGGAAGTGATACAAAACTGCAGGCAGTCAAGGAACTAAGACCTCTGAGCCATGGTGTCACTGTTCATATATAAATGTCACCCCAAAGACTCATTCATTCATAGATGCAGCTTTTGGAGAAATGGCTGGATTATGGAGGCATGATATTCATCAGTGGATGACTCCACTGACCAGTTTCTCCCTATATGTGATGTTAGGAGGCAAAGCTTGGTTGGAGGAAGTTGCTCTCAGTGGGTGTGGCTTAGAAGGGTGTGGCACCTCCCATCCTCCCACCGCCCACCCCCCCATCTCGCCGTCTCTGCTTACTGCCAGCAGTCAACTCATTGTGGACTTAAACCTCTATAAACCATGAACCAAAGCAGTTGGGCATGGTGCTACATTCCTATAATCTCACACTTGGTAGGCTGAGGCAAGCAGATCACTGTGAATTCCAGGCCATCTTGGGCTATGTAGTGAGTTCAAGACCAGCATACACTACAAAGTAAGACCTTGTCTCAAAAAAAACTTTCCTCCTTTAAGTAGTGGGTATCAGGCCTTATCTTTCAATAAGGAAGTAACTAAGACACACCTATAGCTAGAAGAAAGGGAAGTCTTTGAGTCTTTCAGATCAAAAATTCCTCTCCACTTTATACAAATCCTTGTGTTTTAGAATGTGGCCTACCACAGCAATCACAGGTTGGGGGCAGAAAACTGTTACAAATAAAACAAGAAAACAGTTGTATGAAGTAGTTAAGAAAATGGACAATGGAAAAGAGAAAAAAGAAAGAAGTAGAAAGGGAAGGAAGGAGGGATGGAGTGAAAATTATTTTTAAAATTGAATGCCCAATGAAAACAATCATGGGTAATTAATGATGAAGTCATTTACTGAGAACAACTTACAGCAGCTAGAATAGACTTCTGGCATTGAACAACTATTAGCCCCTCTCCTCCCACTTGTGTGTACTTCATAAACTAATTTCACTCAAGCAAATTTTTTAAAAGTTTATTGAGAGAAAAAACTTTGTAAGGTATTAACTTTTGATATATACTATCCAGATTTAAGTTTCATAATATTTTTCTCCATATGAAATCTTTCCCCAAGAATGGTTACTAGACTTGGGATAAGATGATAGTTAGAAAGAAAAGTTATAACCCTAGAATGAGGTCAAAGGAATGTTATGGTTTGTGTTTGGATGTCCCCCCAAAGCCTCATACAGTTGAGGTGGGACTTTCTCCTTCAGAGATATTTGAATCAGGACTGTGTGATGCTCACATTAGGGTGTATGATTACTAAACCAATACATGTGAAGGATTACTTTGGCACTGCCCTAACCCTGTAGTTTAAATAAGATAAAAGGGGCAGGGAAATGCTGTTAAACTCTCTTATTATTTTTGCTGCTTTGTGTGCACCTCTTGTTTCTCTTCTGTGATGCTTGTTTACCATTTCAGCCTTGGAGCCAACAAATTATGGACTAAACCTCTCTGAATTATAAGCCAAATAAACTCCTTCCCTTTTAACTTTGTTGTTGTGTATTTTGTCTCAAAAATGAGAGAAAAGTGACTAACAGAAGGCAATTGTATGATATCCTAGGCTTCTGCAAAGACCACAAGAAAATGCAGCAAACTTTAGAATACCACTGGCATGTTAAGAGACTTATGGGTAAGTCTGATGGTTTAACAAAATTCTAGAAGAAAAAAGCAACTTCTAAAACATGGCTTTTTATTATTTTCTTACTAGGCCCCTGTAAGATCTTGAACAAGTTGCTTAAGCACTCTATGCTTCAGTTTCTCCGGCTGTGAAGTAGACAGCTGTGTGAAGGACAAGGAGAGAGAAAGAAATCAGTTAGGCATCTAATGCTATAATGCAAGCCAGGCTTATCATAGCTTGAGTCACAGAGTGGACACATAGGTAGCAAACGAGGGAACTGACTCAGATTTCAACAAGAGCCTGTGAACTTATACTGTAGAAACTTACCAACTAAAGGTGGGAGGCAGGGATCAAGTATATGCTGCTATTGTCAACCTAACTCATTAAGTCGACATCAGGCAATAATATTTACACACAAAGACTTGTGGTATGAGATGCTAAAACCTGTGCAATGGAAAAAAAGATGGATATATCTCTGTATCCAGGAGCTCATACCCTCGCTGCACACAGAGAGCAGCAAATCAGCAATTATAAAGCAGTGGAGGAAGAGGTAAAACCTAAGGGACAAATGAGGCCCATGTTATCCAGTCATAGGAGAATTTCAGGAGACTGGTTGGAGGGGGTGACATCTATAGGCCGACATCTAAAAAGAGGAAAATTAATCATTGTTTAGAAGTGAGCAGAAGAGGAAGAGAAGATTTCTTGGCAGAGAGAAGCGCACAAATGGAGGCTCAGTGACGAAGATATTGAGCATTGCATCAACAGGAGAGCATCAGATGATCCAGCATGGAGCAAGAAATGGGAGTAGCCAAAGGCTTATAACCTCTGATAAGAAATTTGCTGTGTATATTTTGCAGGCAGTGGAAAAGTTTGAAAAGCTTTATAAAGAGAATAAAAGTTAGTCATTCTTTAAAACAAATAACTACTGAGCACCTACCACATGCTAAAGACTGTTCTAGATGCTGGGGGAAAGTAGTTAAATATAATCAGTTGTTGTGTATAGTACAATTAGTCTGACTTTAAATGGAGCACTGTGTGTAGAAAAGCAGGGACATGAGAGGAGATTACTTAGGAGTGTATTGCTAAAATTCAGATGAGGAATTATAGTAGTTTGGGACCAGCGTCATGACTTCGGAAATGGAGAAAACTCATAGATTGAGAGCATTGCCTTCCCTAACCAAGAATTTTATTGCTGCAGCTGACAATAGGAAAAGAAAGTTTGGTAGTGAGTAGCATTTAGTGTGCTACACACTTCATCCATGAGGACAGCAGGCTCTTGAAAGCCTCCTAGTGATGCCTTAAATTACTGCTTTGTCGGTTAGCATTTCATCAAGTAGTTTACTAGATTTGTCTACACTTACCTAGACAAATCATTATTAAAACTACATGCAATCAGCAAGAAAAACACCCTGGGCAGGCTGTATGTATGTACAAAAGTAAATATGTCTCAAAAGTGTCTGCTAAACTGACCTTTTTCTAAGTCATCAGAAATATTGTTGGGAGCTGCTGTGACAGCTTATTTCATTGCAGTCTAATGATGTAAACTACCCCCCCCCCCAATGATTTAGCCCGCTGCAGACAAAGTGCTTCCTGCTTCCTTACTCACACAGAACATGAATGACTGTTGAGAAACTCAAACCTAGTATTCAGGCTTACCTAATAGTCCAGTGGCATTCTGTGGAAATATGGCTCAACAGAAATACATTTCATAACCCAATTTATGGCCATACTGCATTGTATTTTGAGAAGCTGTTAACCCAGGTTTTGTTGTGATACCTGAAATTTGGACAGTTGAAGGAATTTCTTGGTAGAGTTCCAACCCTTCCCTAGTTGATATAGTAATCAGTATAGCTGATTGTATATCATGGTTATAGATGAAGATAAAATATCATAGATGCATCAATATCTTATGGTGTTATGCAAATATTAGCAACCACAATTACACATTCTATTTGGTGCTTGACACTCACTGTATTCAAGGCACTGGATGTGCAAGTGTGAAGTAGACATGGTTCCTGCCTGTCAGCATAAGGTTAGAGACCAGTGAAAAAGGCAGACACAGCGTGTGTTTCAGCAGCACTTTCACTATAATTTGAACAACACAGAAAACATGAGCATGGCACCTGCACCAAGACAACGTACAAATTCACAGAATGTTTCATATTTTTGAAAATCAAAAGACAATTACAAAGGGACACATTCTAAAATAAAGGCTGTCCAGTACAGAATGTGGATACATGGGGAAGCACCCGTCCCTATCTTGAGGGGAGCGGGCTCCAGATCTGGAATTACCCAAGGAAACAAATTAGGAGGAGATAACCAGAACATAGAGAAGAGTCAAAGAAATCTCTAGGATTTTGGGTTGAACAGTAGTTATTTTCGTGGTATTAGAAATGTTGAAAATAGCACGTTTGCAAGAAGCAATAATAAATTTTGTTTGGGATCTGACAAGCCTAAGTGCTTGGGAGTAGCCAGGGAGAGCTGTCCAACAGACAGCTGAACAGCCAGGCCTGGAGCTCAATGGATTAATTTTACATAAAGCTATAGATTTGGGGGGTCATTATGTAGATAATGCTTGAAAGCACAAGAAAAAAGTCCAGTGCAGGTAGAAAGGAGAAGGCTATAAAAAGGCTTCGGATTCTATTCCTTCCCACTTTCACACAAATCTTATTCCATCAAATACTCAGCACCTGCCCTCTCTTATTTTTTGAGTCTCTATTTTTCTACTTACTCTATTTTGTGGACATATAAATATACCATCGTATCATCCAAATGGATGGATTTTGCTTCCCCATAACTCTCTCCAGTTACAGTCTTATTTATCTCCCTCACCTTCACAGCTAAATGTTGTGAAATAGAGATCTACACTCGAAATCACCTCTCTTGCGTCACCTGCCTTTGCCTCTCCTGTCTCTCCTCTGATGCATGTTCCTCAGGGCCCATCAGAGCCTATTGGCTGCTAAAAACAAAAGCGAGATCATGGGTTTTAATCTCACCTGACTTCTCCAAGGTTGCAGAAAGAGGAAATGTCACCACTCCCTCTTGTTTGAAATTCCTTCTTCCTTTGGCTCCCTAGGTGCCCCTTCTTGAGCTTCCCAGGCCTCGTGTGCTGCCCCTCATCATCCACATGGGCCGTCTCTCCTTTCCCTGGCCCTTGCTCTCTTTAACGCTGCTATTGTTCAGGCTTCTTTCTCAGGCCCTCTTCTTCTTTTTAACTGTAAAAAAAAAATTAATTATGAAAATAAATTCTATCTCCTTCCTCCAACCTAATATTTTAATCCAGGTCTAAATAGTTGGCCTCCAATACATAAAGCCCAATTCTCTTAACAAAATAGGAAAAATGAATGAGGACATCCATCGATAATTTCTTTTTTTTTTTTTTTTTTAGGTTTTTTGGAGACAGGGTCTCACTTTGTGGTTCAGGCTGGCCCTGAGCTCAGCCTCAAACTCACGTCACAGCAATCCTCCTGCCTCTGCCTCCCGAGTGCTGGGATTACAGGCGTGAGCCACCACGCCCGGCACTGTGGGATGTGGTACTGGTTGCTGCTGGGTGTGAGTCTTCACACCCAGTATTGTTATGTGGTTACCGGGGAA
Source organism: Petromus typicus (assembly GCA_004026965.1). Taxonomy (NCBI): domain Eukaryota; kingdom Metazoa; phylum Chordata; class Mammalia; order Rodentia; family Petromuridae; genus Petromus; species Petromus typicus. Next base: position 39,132 of record PVIR01008598.1, read on the forward strand.
TCGAACCCGGGTCCTTGCGCTTGCAAGACAGGCGCCGGAACCACTGAGCTAACTCCCCGGCCCCCATCGATAATTTCTTAGGGTTGATTGTAGGAAGTTATCAATCTGATGGTTGATATCTCCTTTAAAAAGTAATAGGCAAAGTCATCTGCTGAACATGTGGTAGAAGGTGGTAGAGTTTGAAAATATTAGGAAAAGGGAGAAGTTTTAAAGTTATCATCATAGAGGTTTGGAAATAAGAGTTAATACAGAAATATGAAAGGATTACTAGAAATGTTAGGGGTCTTAATGGAGAACAATGATTTTTGAATGTTTCCAGTTTACTTGTTATTTTCTGTAGTAGTTAAACATAAACATGGAAAAGCTACTAATGACTGGATCCAAACTATGATTTTCCATATGAACTCACAGAAGGACAACCAATAAAGTAGTGAAGGATTAAAGGATAACAGGATAACAGCAGTCAAAGTATTGGTCCATGAAAGTCTATGCTGAGATGAGAAAAGTTTTAAAAGGATGAATTTGAGAGGAAAAAATCTCAATATGTCTGCAGAAACAGCTATTCGTTCCATAGCTAAATTAACTGGGGAGCCTAGTAGCTTTGGTCAGAGAGTAGGGTCATGGTCATTACTGTATCAGAGTTGGTTCAGTCTGGATAATGACAAGGTCGGTCCTCAGTAGCAAGCTGAATAGAGGTGACGGTGGTTGGAAGTAAAGTGAGTGGTACAATTAAGACAGGAGAGGGGTGCAAATTAAGACAGCACTTCTCTGAATTCACTACCACCCCCAACTCAGAATAAATATAGGCTTTCCTCTTTCCCATGAGCACTTGTATTGTTGCCCCTGCTTCACTGTATTCTAATTATCTTGGCCTCTGCTCATCTCTACTTGACTGTGAGCTCTTCAGGGAGCGGTGTCAGATCTTATTCTTCCCCCCCACCACCACCACCACAGTAACATGGGTCAGTGAGCATGCAACATCAATTACATGAATGCCTCATAATAACTGCTGCAATGTGACTTCATATCATAAGCCTTTTTCTTCCAATCCTGTAATATTTCACTGTTGTTTGGTTCATAAATAAAAAGAAGTGTGCATTTTATTTCCTATGTATGCACAATTCTTTTGCATGATAAAATATCCTCTTTTTTCTAAAGAAGTTATTTTCTCAAATTTTAAATAGAGAATCATAATCTTTGTTTATCCTCTCAGACAATATTCCTTTATCTCATTTCTCACATCAGAACCACACAAAGCCTTTGACTGTTATAGAAATTAAATCTTCAGGTCGATCCTTCCTTGATATAGAATCATTATTTCATCCCATGAATGATTTATTAGTTGCTGCCCATATGTCAAGCTGTCCTGTAACAAGGCTCAGGGGATAGAATGATAAACAAGACAATTTCTTCTTTCAGTCAGACCTATAGACAGGTAAGGAAACAAGACAATATTCAGGCAAGGGCTGTATCAGTCAAGATACGTTGCAATAACCAACAATCCCAGAAATCTCAGTGGCTAAAAAGCAGCAGAGATATGTATCTCACACAGAAAAAGTCTGTTGTGTGTGTTGATGCTCTCCACTTTATCAAGCCCTCTACTCTTGCACCTCTGTGTCAACACATACTGTCAGAATTGCCAAGGCAGATATTCATCAGTTCTGCTCACAACTCACCAGCCAAACCAAACCGTCCTGCCACACCTCATTCAGGAAGGTGCTATGGCTCCCTTCTCTACCTGTTCAGGAGAACCAGATACAGGTTAACAGTGAAAATGCACATCACAAGGACAACACAGAATGTCAAACACTATGGTAGGAGATTATCAGCGTCTATGGGAGGGGCTTTCTCAGATCTAGAAGAGTCAAGAAAGTCTTACTAGAGGAGAAAACATCTAATCTGAGACCCCAAAGATGAATAGAATTTAATAAATGCAATAGATGCTTAAAAGTGAGAGTTCTGCTGGCACCTATAGGCAGCAACACCATTAAAGATAAATAAGCTGGAAATACGTACAATTGTTATTCTCAAACATAAAATGAAACTAAAGAAAAACTAAATGGTAAAACGATCAAACATGTAGGAATCAGCAGACATACACACACACTCACAGACACACACACACACACATATATAGATATACACATGGAAATATGTACAGATATGGCTTTATGTAAGGGGCTGGAAATGTAGCTCACTAGTACAGCATATGCTGGCATGTATGAGATGCTGGGTTCAATCCCGGGCCAGAGAGAGACAGAGACAGACAGAGAGAGATAGATTCAGAGAGAGTTAGGAGTTTCAAAGTTTGGATAATTCCTAGGAGTCCATTTACAGGAACAAAGTTATCTCCATGGCAAATGGGTCCAAGATTGTGAAGTAACAAGTTGATGATATATCCCCACCTATCTTTCCTGACACCGCTCCCCAGAGCACTCTTTCTACCATGCTATTATAAGATGACTGTGAGGAACAAGCAGCTGGATGTTGGATGCTGACAACGTAGTTACTGAGCACATAGGAAGGCCACAGTTCAGTAGGATATTACTCTTCGGCCCACACTAACATAAGCACTCTGCTTAAGCCTCCTCCTCTCAAACTTCCTGAGTTAGTAGGAACTATTGTGCCCATTATACAGAAGAGAAATTGTGAACAATAGTGTAATAAGTGTATCTCCAAGTGTGCACAACTGGTAACAGTAAAAGCCAACCTATAAACCTAGGACTACCATGAACACAGCTTCAACTGCATTTAACTGAATTACTACCAGCAAAATAGAACACCCAGGTTCAGTTACAATGAGGATGATATTATATATGACTCAATTTTTTTTATACGAGTACGTACGTATTAAGTGCAAACCTACTTAGCCTATCATAAGGCCTACACAATGCCATATGCAGTGATGGTGGTGGCCCTCTGGCATAGACATCAAAGAGGCGCAGCTACAGTCTTCCAATTTGAAGTTTCTTTCTCATACTTTTCTGACCCTCCAAATTTTCTTAGCTGGCTAGAAGCAGCACAACTCTCAGAATCGCCTATCTCTTTCACTCATCTTGAACACACTTGTTAGTGCAAATTAAAACTTGTTAAAGATTAATTCTTAAAGCATCCTCAAGCTTTCTTTTCCAACAAAAGAAACATCAATTATAGGCTCACACATAAACTTTGCCCCTCTCTTGAATACTTGCTGCCCTTTATAAATCTTAGATTTCATCCCCTTGAGTATTCGTTCAAAGGAGAGATTTTATTGCCTCCAGGGGTTGTTAAACTGATTGCAATACTGCCTATTTAGAGCAGTTCAGTGGGAATTAAACTGGTTCAATGCTGTCAGACCTAGAATATAGCTGTCAAATAGCATTACAAGTAAAACACCCTTGATAAGAAATAATGACCAAATGTCAATCTGTTTTTCACTGCCCTTACTGCAGACTTCTCCTGCCACACACACAAAAAAAATGTTTTACACTTTATAGTAACCAGATGTTTCTGATACTTCCATCAAAATTCAAACAGTCTTTTCAATGATAAAAAATATATATAGTTCTACATGCTCAATAACTGATGAAGACAATTCTTTTCCTTTTATGAAGTGAGGCAGTAAGTTCAAGGTTGTCTTAAAAACATTGTTAAACTGTATTACTCATTCATTCAACTAATGTGTTGAATCTTCTATGAGTTTAATGTTGTGCTAAATATTAGGGTACAAACACATGGTCTCTTGTGAGCCATTTTAAAGCATCAAGATTTAATCCTCTAGGGACTCGAGAGAGAAGGAAAGATTTAGTGATCAGATATTATTTTTTAAAAGATTCATTTGGGTTTGAGGTGCCCTGACCCCTGTTATTGTTTCTCAGACCTTTCTGTCCTTTGTCTTTGCAGCAGTTATTACATTTCATAATCATATACAGGTTTATAACCACCTTCCTAACGCAGAAACCCATAAAGTCAGGGACCTTCTCTACTTCGTTATTTATTATATACTCAGAACCCAATTCAATGTCTGGTATGAAGCCATTTGATAATTATTTGCATGATTATATTAACAAATAAATGAACAGTGAAAGCTGGTTCAGATTGTATCTTTTAAAAATCATTTAGAAGGCTGTTGCAATTTAGAGACAGCTCTGTTGACCTAAAACAAAGAAGTTATATTGTAGCCAAACAGACTTGGCTGTACAGTGAACTCTTGACTTACGAACTCAATTCACTCACACAGGCTGGTTGTAACTCAGGTTGGTCAGCTGCAGGCCCAGGCTCTTCTGCACAGCCTTCAAAATCTCCCTCCTGTATCTAGGCAGATCTCACAGTCCTTCAAGAGACATGGGCTCAAGGCTTCTCAATGAACTTCACACAGGACAAGATGTTGTCTAGAACTCTTTCAGGGTGAATTCTGTATCTGAAATCATCAGGAAGAACAAGTGGCCAACATTTGAATCATAACTCAAGACCTTATTCATAAGTTAAAACTAAATTTTTGGTCATAACCCAAGCATTTTATATGTCAGGTCGGTTGTAATTCAGCAGTCCACTGCGTAGTTAATGTGGATGGTGGAGAAAGGCAAAGTGTTTAGAATGACTCAGAAGCTTCTAACTTGACTAAGTGATTGCTGATACCCTCAAATAGATAAAAGAACTAATTACTGATGAAATATTATTATTTCTAAGTTGCAAGTACAGGGAGGCTCATACAACAAAAAATATATATATAATATATAATCCATGTAAATGTATTTACATCATTCACAAAGAATTTTAAAGCATAAATTAGTGAATGATTTAATTAGTATTTAACTGATCTAATTAAAGATCCAATATCACACTGATTATCAATAGTCCTTACCCTTCTCACTTTCTATCCTACCAAGAGAAAGTACTTTCGACCAAAAGAATTGAATATTGGTTTACTAACAAAGCACATCAAACCATTTTCTTTCCCAGAAAAGTTAGCATTTCTATACCTTAGAAGGAAATTAATGTATTAGAGCTTTAAAAGACATTTGATTGGTTCTTCTAAACATTTGTTCATTTTTCATGTCCAATTTTACTACTTATGTCCTTCCATTGTTCAAAACCATTACCGAATTTCCCACTGCATTTAAAAATACTCTCAAAGATCTCAGCTTTGCAATCTACACCTCTGTTATTTGAATTATATTTGCCTTTCTAATTTGTCTCACATATATAACTGGGAGATAAACGTGGTTGTTCCAACTTGATTGTCTTGAAGGCCACCGGGGGGGGGGGGGGCACAGTGGGCATGCTCCTGGGCATGTCTGGTGGTGAAGGAAGCCTGACCTTGGGTGTTATATCTGCTCTTTCTCCCCTTTCTCAAGGACCCAGTTCCCTCCTCTACTTCTCAGCCACTAGGAGATAGACAGCTTTTGTCCACTATGCACTTCAACCATCACAGCTTTCCCTGGAGCCAGCTGACCATGACCTACTCCCTCACAACATAAGCCAGACTGAACTAGCCTTTTTATGTTGTGTGTGCTGGTATTGTAAGTGTCAGAAAAGCTGACTAATACAATAACCAACATCACCCTCAAAGTCAGTTGGGTGTTTTCCTGGCAAGAGAAAATTGCTCTTATTATACTACGGCTATGCTTCTTGTCTTTAGACAAAAATATCTTATTTGCTGATCAATCAGACCTGTTTATGAGTAACTATTGTTATTTCTAAAAATCAAACTCACTCCCCCAGAAAATAAAAATTTTTCATTACCAAAAACATTACCAACAACAAAAAAAAGTGCAAGAAGATCTCAAGGCAATTTTTTACACAATGCAAGGATAACATCATTAGAACCAATGTCTGCCTTTCCAGGGTGACCACTTTAAAGGGACTTCTATTAAGTGAAGGGTATTTAAGGCTGCTAAAACACTATTTCTATCTCTTTAAAGTCTTCAGTTAGATTGTAAAAGTCTTCATTCCTTCTGTACAAAAACTTATGTTGAATAGATGGTCGAGTAAGTTTGAAGTGGTTTTATTTTTCCATTTTGATTCATTTTTCCCCGTATTTAGAGTACATTTAAATAGTAAAAACACAAAGAGTAAAATCAATATTTTAAGCAAAAGAGTGTGGCATGTTCTGTTTCCTCTGTGAGTGAATAAACTAGAATGGAAAATAACTTAATTATTATTACTGCAGAATTTCTCTATCAGTGAGAAAATTGTCTTTAACTCATCGGTGCCATTGTTGGATTTATTACCAGTTTATTTACTTGTTACTTGTTTACTGCCAAAGAAATCATTGACTTCTCTCTTTTCGTATTTGTCTGATTTAGTTTGTTTTTAAGAAAATGTCTTGCTCCATTGCTCAGACCGGTCTCCAACTTGTTGGCTCAAGCAACCCTCATGCCTTGGCCTTCCAAGTCACCGGCACCAGGCTTCCCATGTTCACGTCCTCACTGGACTCCTCAGTTTTCTTCCATCTAGCTTCTTCTTCCTGCACCTCTGGAAACTCTTGGACTCCATCCCTGCTGTGGCAGACAGGTCAAACATCTCTTTGCTGTCCCATCCTCCATAACCCTCCTGTAACCTCTGGCGTTTGCATTGTTATTCAAAATTTCTGAATCTTATTTTCATGCTAGGGACCACTTCAATATGAGGTTAAAGACTACTGAAAATATTGTCTTAAGTACATAAAATACATGAAATTATGAAAGAAGTCAGTTTATTGAAATAAAGTTATCAAAATATTTTTCCATCTGTGATACAGAAATGTACTCTATTTGTTAAAGTATTAAGTGAGAAGTAGTGAGTCTAACAACTACCATATAATCTCAAGATGTTGCTGTGATATGTACAATTCAGTGTGGCATGGAAATACTTGTAATGTCTACCAGTGAAATTGATATAATAAATGCTACCATGTTTTTTACAAATATTCAAAATAAATTATATTCAGTTTATATTTCTACATTTCACATTTAGGTCTTTAATGTTTCTTAGTTTCAGCTTTGCCAAATAGAAATCTAGCTGTGTTAGATAGTTATTGAGAAAGTAAACCAGTGTTGGTAATAATCCAAATACACTGTAGTAGACAATCTACCATTTCCCATTTCATTTATGATACCAACATATATCCATGGATCTATATATATTTTGCTGGGAACCACCCTATTTGGGAATTGCAAGGTCAAAATTGACCAGGCCTTCCTGCCTGCAGATGGACTTTGGACTTGACTCTTGTCTTCATCTCTGGTAGCAACAGGGACTCAATGGTCCCACAGGCTGTGATGCTTCAGGGCAGAACTGCACCATATCTCCCCATTCTCAAAGACTATTGCTGACACCTGCCTTGCCCCAGGAATCCTCATCTACATAACTTCTCTAGGACTACTGTTGGTGTGGCCCTGCCTTTCCAGGTATTTTGGAATGTAGATAATAAAAGGTGTGTTAGGCTGGGATCCGGAGTCCTTGCTGCCCAGAGTAGCATGGATCGGACCCACGCTCAGTTTTCTCTAAGTCTCATTTCTGCCTAATTATTAATTATTTTGCCATGTGCCGTGAACTCACAGGAGACTAGAATTTAATGCAAAAGTTCCAGTTACGTTCCCTTCCCCTGTTTACTACAATATTTGAGGTTTTTTTCCATTTGCTCTTATCAGTTGTCTTAGTTACTTTTCTCATTGCTAAGATGAAATGCTCAACACCTACAGTTGAAGAAGGAAAGGTTTATTTTCTCACTGTTTGTAGAGGTTTCAGTCTATAATCGGCTGGCTCCAAGGCAGGGTGGCATGGCAGACAGGCATAGCAGAGGAAAAGGAGTATATGGCAGGCAGAAGGTAGCAAAGCAAGCAAGTGAGGGACAAGACAAGCCTCTTCTGTGTCTTGTATTTATTACAGTACCAGGATTAGGGTAGTGCCAAACCAATCAGTGAATTAATTTAGTAGTCACTCACATTTAATCCTAGCACCCTTAATCTTAGCACTGCACCATGAATCAATGTAGATTAAGCCCCCTTGAAAAAGCCCCACCTATGACTGCATGGGGAATTGGGACAACATATAGATCTGATATCATATGATATATTCGATCTAGTCTTGTACATTAATCTTTTTTCAAAAATTCAAATATTTTCATAGATTTTGTTCCATGAAAATTTCTGGAAAGTTTATTGAGTTTTTCCAAAAAAAAAATCTTTTTGGATATACATTAGAATTGCACAAAATGTATTGACAAATAGAGAACAATTTGACATCCTTATGTTTTCTCATCCATTTACTCTGATCATTTTGTATCCCTTAGAAGAATTTAAAATTTTCTTCTTCAAAGTCCTTCATATCCTGGGGCGGGGATTTAGCTCAGTGGTTCCAGTGCCTGTCTTGTAAGTGCAAGGGCCTGGGTTTGATCCCCAGGTAATCACATACAATAGCAATCAGTACCACAAACACAGTGCTGGGTGTGGTGGCTCAGGCCTGTAATCCCAGCATTCAGGAGGCAGAGCAGGACTGCTGTGATGTGAATTTGAGGCTGAGCTCAGGGCCAGCTTGAACTACAAAGTGAGACCCTGTCTCAAAGAAAAATAAGTAAACAAAATAAAGTAGTAAAGTCCTACATATCCTAAAATAATTTAAAATAAAAAATAAAGGTACTATAATTCTATATTGGTTAATTCCTAGATGCATCATGTTTTGTTACTATTATAAATGATATTTTGATCTCCATCATTTATAGTTAGTTATTGTTGAGTCTCCATGCCCAGTATTGTATATGGTTACCGGGGATCGAATCCAGGTCCTTGTGCTTGCAAGACAGGCACAGGAACCAGTGAGCTAAATCCCTGGGCCTATACTTCATTTCTTTTTCTTATCTCACAAAATAGATTAAAACTCCAGGAAAATTGCTATTAAATGGCTTACAAGGGGGGTCTGGGGATTTAGCTCAGTGGTTCTGGTGCTTGTCTTGCAAACGCAAGGACCAGGGTTCAATTCCCGTAACCACATACAATACTGGGCATGGAGACTCATGCCCAGCAGCAACCAGTACCACACACCACAGTGCTAGGTGTGGTGGCTCACACCTGTAATCCCAGCACTCGGTAGGCAGGGGCAAGAGGACTGTTGAGTTCAAGGCTGAACTCAGGACCAACCTGAACTACAAAGTGAGACCCTGTCTCAAAAAAAAAAAAAAAAAAAAATGGCTTACAAGGGGAATCCTCAAATATTTCTGAATTTTAAAAGCAATACTATAATCATTGAAGATTATTGAAATAATTATCTTTATTATGTCGTATCCTTTCTATTGCTAATAGTTTGGGGTATTTTTATATTGGATAAATATACGTTAAACTGCACCAAGAATTTTCTGCTAGGAAATTACTGTGTTTTTTCTTCTTTAGTCTCTTAATGTAGTGAATTATCCTGATAGCTTTTCAGAAACTGAACAATCCGCATTCCATAGATAAATCTTACTTAATTAGAATGTACTATTTCATAGAATAATGTCAGATTTTCGTTAACTTCTTTCATTTGTGATTTTCTTCATAGTTTTAAATCATGTTCATATGTAAAATGAGTCTGCATTTTTCGTCTGTTTTATCCTACGCTATCTTTATCCAGGTTTATGCAGGTTTGAAATTAATAACTGGAACACTGGAAATCCCAAAACTCAGGAGGCTGAAGCAGAAGAATTTCCAGGACTTTGAGGTCACACTGGACTTCATAGTAAGAACCTGTCTCTGGAAATAAAATAGAAAAAGAAATCAGTGGTGTTTTTTTTTTTGTTTGGTTAAGTTTTTTTAACTGACTTTATTGGTACATTTTATATATACTTTATGATCACATTCAACATTGAGTTTGCGTACATGACACATCCTGATTCTCATTTTTTCCCATTCCCCTGTCCTCCCTACAACTCCCTGCCCCTTATACACATAAGTTGTATTCCCTTTCTTTTCACCATCAAATTTTTTCTTTTCCTTCTTTACTAGTCCCCACCCCGCCTTCTCTTTGAACATTTTCTTCCTATGTCACAATACCTACCATCCATTTTGGTTGGCTGGTTTGGTGTGGTTTGCTTTGTAAACTCAGAGCCCTCACATTGAGCTGCATCCCCAGACAGGCTCACTCAGTCGCTCAGGGAGATCTCAACTTGCAGACTTCGTGATGTGAGGGAGGGGATAACAGGAGTGAAAGCCATGACCAGCTACTTCTGAAATCCAAGGTAACTAAATTTTTGTTTGTTTGTTTGTTTGTTTTTTGTGACAGGGTCTGACTTTGTGGTTCAGGCTGGCCCTGAGCTCAGCCTCAAACTCACCTCACAGCAATCCTCCTGCCTCTGCCTCCCGAGTGCTGGGATTACAGGCTGAGCCACCACGCCCGGCACTGTGGTATGTGGTACTGACTGTTCGTGGACCTGAGTCACCACATCCAGTATTGTTGTATGTGAACCGCTGAGCTAAATCCCTGGTCTTTTGTTGTTGTTGTTTTGTTTCGTTTTAAGAAGGGACCTCATTATACTGGTAAAGATGGCTTTGAACTGTTCCTACTTCAGCCTCTCCAGCAGGCAGGGTTACAGTCATGTGCCACCACTCTAACACCTAATAAAGGTTTTTAATATTCCAGCTTTTCTAAAAAATCATTCTGTTGAGAATAAAGTTACCACCACCTGGGGATCAACTCTTCTCCACATAAGTCTCTGGGAGACAGGGCAGATCTGAGCCATAAAGAGGATTTTCACAAAGTTTCTAATTTCCAGCTCAGTGTTTCTCTCTCTAGGGAATGTTGACTGACACACATCTCAGTGTGTATACATTGACTGATAGAAAAACTTCTATGCCAATCTTTCATCTTTCTTAATATTTAATTTATACTTTCTCTTACTTTCTCCTTCCTAATACCTTCTAAAAAGGTCCTTGTCCTAATCATAAAATTCACTGTTTTGTTCTTTGGATGTATTCTTTCTGTTATTCAATTTATTGAATTTTATATTTGATCATTACAATTTTATACCCAGTATAAAAAGAACACTCTGTTCTTAACTTCTTATTACCACCTCGTATGTACTCCTGTTAATTCTATCTGTTTGAGGACATTTATTGTGCATATTTTAAGTCCCTATTCTGTTTCATTATTCTGCTTTAATAGAGATGGTTCTGTTTATTTTCTTTTTCTCACAGTGTAATCTTTATGTTCTCTGATATTTTCTTCTAGTACTTCACGCTCCTCTAAGGAAACAGCCTCCCTAAGAACCATCGGTCAGTATTGTATACTGAAAGAGAGGTCAACTCAGAAAGTTGGTTTCTAGTGGAGAGTATCTGGCATAAGACCTAGGACTGATTCCTACCCACTGGAGCCTGATGGATACTATTCCTCACAGAAAACCCTACCCTGATCTTATTCCTTAGCCTTCCTGCAAGTGGAAGGTGTGGGGTACTGTGAAGTAGCCTGTATCTTCTCCTACCTCCCTGGCCTGACTGAAGTCCAGCTGAATGATACTCCCTACTCCTATTATTTGTTGACCTGGTCTATGTTTTTTCTTTGATAACAGCATATTTGTGACTTCTTTAAGGTAATGAAAAGGAAGAAAAGATAGCACAACTAAAAAGTTTTCCTCTGCCTGCTCCTTATACTTGGTGCACAGTCCTCCTCTTCTGAGGGCTACCACTGCTTTTCCCAAATAGTGGCTCATCAATCTTCTGTCTCCCGGGACTTTGCCACAATTTTGTATCTTTCTCCCAGATTCCATAACTTTCCTTCTTCCATGCCTGAGTACGGGGGCTCACACCTTACACTGGGCAATCAGGCAGCTCTGCCACTGAGTCCAGCCCCAGTAGTCATCATGCTTCTGTGTTGAGGCAGGAGAGGGAGCCATAGCTGGTTCTACCTCACCACACTTTTCCTTAACTATAAAGTGCTATCTTTGAAAAGTGACTGCTATCCGGATAACTGGCACGCTCAGAGGTAATCTAGGATCAGACTACAGCTAAACATCAGCCTCAGGTAACTTTTACTCTGGGAAATTCATGAAGAGTATCATGGCCATAATGATCACTCTCTTGATGTTCAAGAGAATTCATGAATGTATTGCAAATACCCAAAAGATGTAGACTGGAAAAATCAAGCACTGTATATCTGTAGCACCTTCTGCAAAGATTTCTAGTTTCAAGATGTGATGCTATCATTTCATCTTGCGTAATTTACTCAATCTCTAGCCTATGGGGTCTGTTTTTGTAAACCAGGATAGTAATAGTATCTACTTGTAGGGATACTGTTGGGGCAGATGCTTGTTTTTTTTTTTTTTTTTTTTAGGTTTTTTGAGACAGGGTCTCCCTTTGTGGTTCAGGCTGGCCCTGAGCTCAGCCTCCAACTCACATCACAGCAATCCTCCTGCCTCTGCCTCCCGAGTGCTGGGATTACAGGCGTGAGCCACCACGCCCGGCACTGTGGTATGTGGTACTGGTTGCTGCTGGGCGTGAGTCTCCACGCCCAGTATGGTATGTGGTTACCGGGGAATCGAACCCGGGTCCTTGCGCTTGCGCTTGCAAGACAGGCGCCAGAACCACTGAGCTAACTCCCCAGCCCAGATGCTTGTTTTTTGAGACAGAGATTTTATTAAGTTTTTTTAGATTGATCACAAACACCTGGGTTCAAGCAATCTTCCTGCCTCAGCCTCCCAAGTAGCTGGGACTACACCATGCCCAACAAATTCTTTTTCTTTTTCCTTTGTCCTGGTTTGGTTTTGCTTTTGATTTTGATGATACTGGGAATCAAAGCAGAGTTTAGTGTAGAGTTGGCATGTTCTCTGTCACAAAGCTAAATCCCCAGCCCTGCTGCAGGGTTTGTGCAAGAATAAACTGAGTTCACAAATGTCAAGATTTATTAGTAATAAACAATAATGCTAGATATTCTTAATATATTTTCAAATATACCTAGAGTTACAACAGACCACCAAGTTAAAAGTCAGAAGATATAAGTCCCCAATCAAGCTCCTGAATTAGTTTCTCCAAGTGTAAATTGGAGAAAATCACTTCACTTCTAATCCATAAAGTAAGATGGTTGGACCATGAATTCTCTAAGTTCCAGAACTGTGGAAACTTAAGAACTGTGTAATATCAATCATGTGATGTTCTTAACTCTGGAGTAAAATGTTAAAGGGTTACTGCGGGAATGGAGCAAAGACCCGGAGAGACAAGAGTCAGGTAAAAAATAATAATTTTACTTCCAATTGCAAGGGGGCCAGACCACACCAAGTTAGCGCTCAGAAAGTCCAGCCGTGACCCTCATTCCGCTCTTTCTTATATAGTTCTCTGCTCCTATCTCATTCTTTCATGGATGGATCTGTGTTAACAGATGGTTACATTCTTGTTAACAGTCCTTGTTACGAGCAGGTAAAACTTGCTTTAATTAAGGGTCTCAACCAAACTGTCATTTCCATAGATAAGGAGTAAGTATACATTGATAGTTATCAACTTGGAAGGGTCAGGAAGCAGCTTAAGGGCAGTAAATGGTTTACATTTCTTCTCTCATTTTAATTTCACAGTCGTAAACTGAACAGTGTAGACAGTGCCTTTTTGTATTGTACCGAGGAAGCTCGCTGGGCCCTTCACACTTTGAGCAGCAGGAGTACTCTGACTCACGGCTCAGCAGAAAGCTGAACTACACTTACAAACGGGTATAAAGCCTCCAGCAGGCATTTCTAATCCACATGTTTTTCTAATATTCTTTGTCTTAAACCATTTTTATTTTATAATTAAGTGTTTTCTAATTTGCTTGCTTTTCTTTAACAAAAATAGACATATGTTAAGCAGGAATCAAGTCTTTGTTCATTAGCATTTACCAAGACAATGCATAGAGAAGAATGAAAAACATTTTACTACAGCACTGTTCATAACACAATAGATAAGTTAAGGACCAGGAATTTAGCTCAGTGGTTCTGGTGCCTGCCTTGCAAGCAAAGGGCCTGGGTTCAATCCCAGGTAACCACATACAACAATGCCGGCCGGGCATGGTGACTCACACCCACCATCAATCAGTAGCACATACCACAGTGCCAGGCATGATGGCTCACACTTGTAATCCTAGCACTCAGGAGGCAGAGGCAGGAGGATTGCAGTGAGTTCGAGGCTTGCCTGCACTACGTAGTGAGCTCAGGACCAGTCTGAACGACATAGCAGGACCCTGTCTCAAAAATATAAATAAATAAATAATTTTTTTTAAAAACCCCAATAAATAAGTTAAGCATATATTATAAGTATCTCTGTACCTGAAGGTTGGCCACAAAATAGTAAGAGTTTGGGTCATGTTCTGTGGGCTGAGTTATTCCTCAGGTTCTGCTTCCAGATGTAACTATAATGTATACATTGAAATAAAATTAACTCAACAAGATAAGATAAGCTCAATTAGACAATCAGCTTACATTTCTTCTTACAGAGCCATAACTGGACATGTTGACACAATTATGACAGAAACCATACTCCAAAGTATGCAGAATATGGATCAAAGAGGGTTTATGACATGCTTCCGATGAGGGTAAAACAACCACCTTGTCCACCTTCCAGTATCAAAGGCTTCTTGTTTTGGGTAGAGCATTAAAGCCCTATTAAAATGTCATTGACCCTGAGAAGAACAGAGATAGCTGTTAGTGACTTAGTACACATGAATTTAGCTAAGTTTTTCCTCTAAACAAAGGAAAGGAGTCTTAAGAAAGGGTGTCCTTCATAGAGAGAAAAATGCAACACAAGAGCTAACAGTAAAAATCTTCTTCCCATTTTCTTTAATCTCTAATTAAATTATGTAATTTCAGCTATAAATAAGCAGATTTAGAAAGAAGTCCAGGGACCCACTATGCACATGCCTTACCAGGGCTGTGGTGGGCTGCAGCCAGCTGATGGGCACATCCGGCCAGCAGGGCGACATTCCCGGGACCACAGGGGCCGATCCAGAGCTTCCAACTCAGTTCACGGTCTTGTTAACTGCGTACCTTACCAACCACTAACTCTGCTAACTAAGAAACACAAAAGAAAACTCAAGAGAAGTTCTCAGGTTTGAGCCACATAGAATGACACATTTATTGTATTAATTTCAAAGCACTGTCAGGTGCTTTATGTGGGTCATACTTGGTCCTCACCATAATGCCAGGAGGTAGGTATCATTCAATCTTACAAAGAAGGTACAGGAGCACAAACAAGTTGAGTTCTTTTCCTAAAGAGAGAAGAGCTATCCAAAATTCAAATCCATGACCACTGACTCCAAAGCTCCTTATCGTGATGTGTCAAATTTCATATATGTTACTATAAAATATTGCCAATCATATATGTATACCACTGATGAATTACAATTTGTTGAGCCCTTAATCCCAGGCTTATATGGCACACAGGAAATATGAACGTGAGCAAGACCCTATGCCTGAGGAAATGGAATTTAGTAAAGACTAAAGCACAGTAAAACTGCTAGCTTCAAATATTAAGTCTGTCTCTAACTGGTATGTAAACTTCAGAAAGTTGGTTCAATGCCTTCCAACTTTAGTTTCCTATGTGTAAAACTGGACAGATAAGTCCCCATGAAACAGGGTTGTTGAACCGAAGCAAGAAATAATTATATTAATAGCAGCAGAGGAAAGAAAGTGTTCTGGTTACTTGAAGCCATAAAAAGTGTCTTAATTCAGAAATCAGGAAGCTCAGTCCACATAAGAAGTGTAACTTCTTATGAAATTCAGCATTAAATCGCCTCTGGGGAGGGTTTTGCCGAAGGCTGGCAGCGTGCCCTGTGGAAGGGAGGCCTCCCTATCGCCATCTCAGGGTCCTGTCAGCCTGCCCAGCCCTCAGCCTGACTTCGCAGCGCCCACCCTGCCCGCCAGGGAAGGACAGAGGTACAGAAGCGGCTCTCAGGAGCAGTGACTGGGACAGAAAGTCTGTGTTTGGGACGATCCTCTTCTGAGTCAGCTTCTTGCTTGGGGCCCAGGAGGTATTTAAAGACGACACGGACAATTTCATGCACTCTTTAGCACCCCTCCCCAAACACACCTACAGTACACACAAAAACTGGGAAATCTGACCTTTCTTATTCTGACAGAAGTGATGCTTCTGACTCAGGCCTGCTGCCTCCCTTCTGTCTCCTGCCTTCTCTCCTGACAGCTTTCTAGGAAGAATTTTAAATGACTCCAGACTAACCCAGACTCTTGCGTGGCTCACATTTGGTTCGGGAAACGTTTCATCCCCTAACTCAGGGGCATTTTGCTTTCACCCTGAGGGCACGGGCCCAC
Source organism: Petromus typicus (assembly GCA_004026965.1). Lineage (NCBI taxonomy): Eukaryota > Metazoa > Chordata > Mammalia > Rodentia > Petromuridae > Petromus > Petromus typicus. The sequence goes on from PVIR01008598.1 coordinate 55,342, forward strand.
CTGGCCCTTGGCCCTTTGCAGTTACTAGTCAGAGAGCAGCGCTCCCTCCACAGCCGGGACCCCCTCACTTCAGGGTAACCATACGCTCCCCACCCCTGCTGGGTTTGGATTGTGGTTTGGTTGTTTGCGACACTGGGGACCAAACGCAGGGCCTGGCACAAGCGAGGCAGGGCCTCTGTCACGGAGCTCCAACCACAGGCCCGCCCTTGAGTTTTTGAGAGTCAGGAAACTCATGAAAATTGGCATCTTTGGATGGCGCTTCATTCTGGAATTTCATACTCTTTACAACTTTTCAGGCTTCGTCAAAACTTGTAATCTCATACTCTATTACACTATTTTGATTATTCTTACTATTATTGAAATACAAAACAATTTTATACAGTAGACTAAATGCTTTATTGCAAATATAAATACAGGGATGTGATAATATAAAAAATGTACATTTCATCCAGGAATGGGAGTAGAGTCAGTCATGGAAGGCTTCACTGAAATGACGGCATATGAGGTGAGCCTGCAAGAGTCTGCTTGTGGGGCTGGGGATTTAGCTCAGTGGTTCTGGCTCCTGTCTTGCAAGCACAAGGGCCCAGGTTCAATCCCCTGTAACCACATACAACAATGCCAGGCCTGGAGACTCAGGCCCACCAGCAATCAGAACCACACACCACAGTGCC